>CM041554.1:16599960-16625960 GCA_023238725.1 Scortum barcoo
TTTAGTTTTATTTTTATGTAAAAGTTAACATATGATACTGGTAACATTATCTCAGAGAAACAAAGGTGTAGCAAACCCACTGTTTCTGTGGGTCTACATCTTACCATTATTGTCATTCATTTAGCAGAAATCAAAGGATCATAATTGTTTCTTTTTGTTAAACTCATGTCTCAACATTTCCAGGTGTGGAAACCTCCTGTGATGGCAGACAGGATGGAGCTCAGTGTTATGGAGCTCTGGGAGGAACTGTGGTCCTCCAGCTGATGGACAGCACCTCAGAAATATTTAAATACACATGGTTTCAAAATAAAAGCAAGAGAAATACTGAATGGGAGAAAGAATCTGATTGTGAGTAATGTGATAAAAGACAGATCTTCATTTACACACAGTGATGGAACATTTAGGATCAACAGACTGAGCAGGACTGATGGTGGTGAATATACTCTGATGATATTTAATTCAAATGGACGAAGGACAGAACAGCGGAGTCTACAGTTGATCATTGAAGGTAAATAAATATCTTTGTCTCCTGCTCATATTTTACATATATCTACATCTATACCTGTTCTTTATTAGAAAGTGTGTAGAATAACAAAGTTTCTGTTTGCATCAAAAGTCATCTGAGTGTGTTTCCTTCAGCTCCTGTGTCCTCTGTCCTGCTGGTCTTTGAGTGTCTGTCCCAGGGAGACATGAGGGTGTCCTGCTCCTCTGAGGGAGGGGACAGTCCTCAGTACAGCTGGACTGTGGATGGACACACACTGACAGACGCTGAACTCCTCTCTGGAAATAATGAGGCCAAAGACATCATTTTGAAACAAGGCGTCTCAGGACAACTGGTCTGCTCAGTCAGGAATAATGTCAGTGAGGTCTCGAAAGAGGAGAAGATATCCACCTGCAGTGAGTGAGAACACGAGAAGAAAACTTTGATTATTATGACACTGATGATTAACTATACATCTGTCATTTAGCTGTTTCTTTTTAATAGACTTCATCAACTGCACCTTATCCAGTGGCATATGTAAAACCCTGAAAAGGGAAAGTTTCAATGAATGAGGAATGGACATAAACTTTCCTCCAGTCATGTCTGTATTGACTGAAAGTAAGATAACCATATTGCACTCATAATCGAAAACATAACAATGGTACAGAGCACTAGCACACGCAGTTATCTCAGTAACATAAAGGCTTCAAGTGCAAGTAAAATATTAACCTCACAATACACAAGCAAATCATCTCACAACAGCTTCCTGAACACATGCACACATTAAACTAACACAGTGCAAAATATTAAAGATTGTTATGAGGGACTCATACCTGAAAAGAGGAGAGTTTCAATGAGTGAGGAGCAGACACTGATTTTCCTACTTTCCTCCAATCATGCAGTGTAGTGACTGATATATATATATATATATATATATATATATATATATATATATATATATATATATATTATATACACACACACACACACACACACACACATATATATATATATATATATATATATATATATATATATATATATATATATATATACACAATGGCTAACAACGTAAAACCTTTACAAGTATCTTAATTTCCTTCAAACTTTTTTATTGTGTCATGTGTCATTATTCAGTGTAGCTGAGCTACCTTTTTGGTGTGAGGTTTCCCTCTACTCGTTCACAGAGGAGCTACTGTTGCTTATAAATAATTCTGTATTCAAGAAAATAGTACATATTGTACATATTGTGCAAGTGTTGAAATTATAACGTCTGTATGTTCATTGATTTCTATTTTGAATGAGGGCTGAATGTAGAGAATACAATGAGCCAGGATTTAAATAACTGAATAAAAGAGAAGATCTTTGTGGGACCAGTTGTGCTTATGGCTTATATTAAATGTGACAGTTTTGTTTACAATTTGTTTCACTTTCTTCAAAGCTGAATGAAATGAGTAATTTAGTGTGGTGAAACTAAACATGTAATTGCAACACAACTTAAGAAACATTTCCTGACTTCTGGTAAAATGTTTTGTCTCCAGCAGCCTTTTAAGGAAACTACCTACATTTACTCTGACATGTTCTTTTACACTCCCACACTGGCTGATGTACCAGTACATGTACATGTTCTTCAGCAAACTATGTGTAATAATGGTAACAGTTTTTTATAATAACATATAAAAAAAGGCTTTGGAGTATAGCCTGGAACAATAATTTGAAGAACTAGTCTGATACTGCTCTCAACATAAAAGGAGAAACTGACATAAGTAGTTAGTTATGATATTCTGCTTCCTCTCTGTGTTGTGAAGAACAAAAGAAGCAGTACTGAGATGTCTGAGGATGTTGTGTGAGTTTTGACTGTTTGAAATAGTACTGAGCCCCGGTGATGTGCCTGAGACTTGTTGTGTTAAAATGACCTCATACAGGTTTCCGTACAAGTGCATATGAACATCCTGAGTGCGGAAATAACTGTAGTCATAAAAAAAAAACTTTATGTTGGCAGATTTTTTTTTCAGTGCAATTTGCAGGTTAATTATGTACGAGAAGATATAAATTGACAAGCATTCATACATTACATTATGTAAATTTCTCTATCATTACACTCTATTTGATAATATGTGGCAAATAAATCTGAAGTGATCTTCAGAGAAGACATTCAGGCTGCTCAGTGTATAATGTTTTTGTTTGCTATTGATTGATTGTGTGGAAGCTGCTGACGGCTCAACAGAGGCTGAACACTGAGGAGATTTGGAGGCTGTGATCAGACTGTTGCTGCTGAGTCTCTCATGGTGAGCTAGATGAACTTTCATAATCTGACACATTAATGCAGCTTTGGGATGAAGTAGATTCAAAAAGTGAAGTTTGACTTATTTAGTGATGTTTTACAGCACAAACAACCAAACCATTTAAGAATCAGGACACATGAGTGGGTTCATTCAAATTAAATATGTTTTTTTAGCTTTAGTGTTCAACTGACTGCCACAGATCTATGATGCTGAAACAAACTGAAAGCTTTCGTTGGAGTAATTTTATAAACACAGTTTAAGAGAGCATACTGATCAAAACTGGGATATTTTATTATGTTTTTATTTTACAGTGGCATCTTGTGGTGAGTTTGCAGACTCCAACCAACTGAGTCACCCTGCTGTCACGTCTCCACTCTGCAGGAGAAACTACGTTTTATGTTTGGAAATTGTTTTTTAAAACCCCGACATTAAGGCAATGCTGAGGTACGCATCGTTGCCAAATCTTATTGATTATTATAGTGTTTTCATCGCTTTCTGTTGTCTTTTTTTTCATAGTTAACAAATTGAGTCAGTCAATCGGTCGTGTGTTTTACCCTTATAACCCATTTTACCCTTCTAACCTTCTAATCACAGACTGCAACTTTGATGAACTTTTATTTTTGCCTTGAATAAAGTTCTTGTTTTATTTTACAAGGTAAGAAGAGATTTCCATCTCTTGTTTAAGATATATTGTATGTTAAGGTTAAAGGTAACTCAGCACTCAAAAAACTGTCTACTGTGACCAGGTGACAACAGCCAAATCAAGGAAATGATTATTTGTAGAATAAATGTAGAACATAATGTGGCTATCACTGCTTTTAGAGGCTTAATTGAAATACTGTGCTTCTTGGACTGCTGGTCTTTAATATTTTCATGCTATTTTCCTGAATTCAACAGGTTCCAATAGGAGGCAACAGAATCTAGTGGAGACAAATGAGGTTGCAAAATGCTACAAATGAGGAACTAAACCTGATGTGAGAATGACACATCATCATCAATGATACCAATGTCACATAACCCAACAGCTTCAAAAAAGCCTTTAGAGCAGGTTTAAAGCAGTGAAGGGTTTACATCACAATGAGGATAAGACATTTCACAATTTACTTGTGTGAACTCACTTTGTCCCTTTTCCCTCACATGAACAAATAAACAGTACAGATGTTGAACTATCAGTTCAACTCTTCAGATCTCAGTTTGATGGACTGATGAAATGACCTTTATTGATATTTGTATCATTATGAAACAAAGCCAACTCAATGTATTTACACTGAGGATGATTTATAGATTCAAGTCATCCACATGAAACACGTGGATAGAACAAAGATTTAGTTGCTTAATGGTTTTCATCTTACAAAGTGTTTTGCAAATGCAGAACATATCTGTGACTTATTAAGAGTTTAAAAACTAAAACAGAACAATGATAATTAAAGAAATGAAAGAACTGGGTAAGCAGATTATAAATAACAAGTGTGGTTTCTCTCTCATTGTGCTGAAGCCACTTCCTTTTTTCATTTCTAAAAGCTGTCCAATGAATGATAGCACCACAGCACTTTTTCAGAGTCTTCACAGCCTCACTGATCACTCTCAGGAGACGTTTCAGAAATGGAAGTTGTGTTTGGACTGTTGCTGATGCTGCTTGGAGTCTGTCATGGTGAGCTTTGTCATAGTTTGAGATATCATTTTCTGATTTGGTCCTGTGAGATAAAGATGTTTTTTGTGGTAAAGCAATTCATTGTTGTTAATTTATTTTGATGTTGTAGGTTTTCCCAATAAAAATCTATGGAATATCCAAACAAGGAGTCCATGGCTGACGCGTGTCTTCATTTAAGAAAGTTTCTTCCCAGTGGTGCATTTTTTGTAGATTTATTTTTTACAAAAATAATAAAAACAAAACAATAACGTACATTGTTGTTCAATAAAAATATGGCATATGTTCCACAGCACAGAAAATTTTCACACGGTCAGAAAACCGTGAGACTTGGCACACTCTCACCCAAGCTACAGTGTCATGATGTCAAAATTCTTAAAGCGACTGGCGCACCTTTGAATAAAAAATGACAACGCAATAACATTGTCCAACCTAAAAATTCCTATGTAAACATAAATCATGCACTGTGGTACATCACCAGAGGTAAAACTGCTGATAATAGTGCAAATAATAATAATAAAAATTAAAAACATAAAGTTCCATGTTCCAGTAGTCCCTAATCAGGAACTCAATATAAAATACAGGGACATGTGCATATGGCACCTACAGATGTTAATTTTGATTTTGCAAAAAACTTTCTGTGGGTTACATTTTTGGGATACTTTTGTCGAATATAAATTGAGAACACAAATGTAAATTAATGGAATATCTGTTGAATTCTCTCTGATTCATATGATAAATTTTTTCCAAATAATATTTAATCACTGTTTTTAAATGGATCTTTCACCAGAACTACAATTTTACTGTTGTTCGTACTGGTTTGAGGAGGGATTTTTAGTTTGTGCATACATTTTTAAAACTTCCAGGTCCCTGATCATTCCATACAAGATCGAATGGAAAAACACTTTTGTTTTTCCAGAGTTGTTCCAGTACAACCTAAATCGTGTTCATTGTTATATTTTATCACAAAGACCAGTTTCTATTTTTAACTTTCAGCCCACTGAAGCCTGATTAAGCATTGTCTTAAGTTGCTGTTAAGTTCAGAGTTTTTCATAATTTTAACTTTGAGGTCCTGTCATGTCTCGTCGTGTCTGTTAAGGTTTTCATGTCTGTCATGTTTCTGTTTCCTGTTCTGGCGTGTCTGTTTTATTTTGAAATCCCTAACTCTCCTCTCGTTTCAGGTCCCTTAACTTCCTCCCATTGTGTGTTTCCCATCCGGTGTGATTGTCTGCCCCGCCCTGATTGTTTCCACCTGTTGTCCATTACCTCATGTGTGTATATTGTCTCGTCGCCAGATCGTCATATGCACTTCATGTGTCATGTCCAAGTCTCGTCTCTGTGTTGCATTGAAGATCCAGCCTAATCAAACCAAAGAACTCTGCAACCAAGATTCTTTAAGATCTTTTATTCAAAACACTTAAAACCTGATCGTGTTCACCTGCCTGATCCTGAGTCGTAACAGGTCCTGTATGGCTTTAACAGTCAGACTCATGATGGATTGTTGAAAAATGAAAATCAATGAGGAAGAAACACAGATGTATTTGTATTTCTGATTCATAGCCACATAAATAGCATTTTAATGTTGGTAAGATCCAACTCAATAAACACCTTTACAACAACTGCTGGTTATTTTTAACTATATCACAAATCATACATGGTATTTTTTTTATTTATGTAAACTAATAATCCTAAATCTAACTGCTGCACAGTAAAGCTGTGAAATAAATGTAGTGGAATATAAGTACGTTGCGTAAAGTGAAAATACTCAAGAAAAGTACAAGCACTCCAAAACTGTACAGTGATGAAGTGTTTTAGTAAATGTACTTAGTTACATTTCTTCACTGGTCACAGGCCTGTGTAATTCTCTGCTGCACAAGAGAAAAACTTCCTGTTTGCAGATTATGGTCTTAAAGAAACAGAGTTGTAGGACAGTATTTGACTATGTCTGACCATCATGGTCATTCATTTAGTAGAAATCAAAGGAATCATAATTGTTTCCTTTTGTTAAACTCATGTCTCAACATTTCCAGGTGTGGAAACCTCCTGTGATGGCAGACAGGATGGAGCTCAGTGTTATGGAGCTTTGGGAGGAACTGTGGTCCTCCAGCTGATGGACAGCGCCTCAGAAATATTTAGATACAACTGGTTTCAAAATAAAACAAGAGAAATACTGCATGGGAGAAAGAATCTGATTGTGAGTAATGTGATAAAAGACAGATCTTCATTTACTCCCAGTAATGGAACATTTTAAGGATCAACAGACTGAGCAGGACTGATGGTGGTGAATATACTCTGACAATATCTGATTCAAATGGACGAATGACAGAGAATCGGAGTCTACAGTTGTTCATTGAAGGTAAATAAATATCTTTCTCTCCTGCTAATATTTGACATATATCTTCATGTATACCTGTTCTTTGTTAGAAAGTGTGTAGAATAACAAAGTTTCTGTTTGCATCAAAAGTCATCTGAGTGTGTTTCCTTCAGCTCCTGTGTCCTCTGTCCTGCTGGTCTTTGAGTGTCTGTCCCAGGGAGACATGAGGGTGTCCTGCTCCTCTGAGGGAGGGGACAGTCCTCAGTACAGCTGGACTCTGGATGGACACACACTGACAGACGCTGAACTCCTCTCTGGAAATAATGAGGCCAAAGACATCATTTTGAAACAAGGCGTCTCAGGACAACTGGTCTGTTCAGTCAGGAATAATGTCAGTGAGGTCTCGAAAGAAGGAGGAAGATATCCACCTGCAGTGAGTGAGAAGAAGAGTAAGAAAACTTTGATTATTATGACACTGATGATTAACTATACATCTGTCATTTATCTGTTTCCTTTTAATAGGTTTCATCAACTGCACCTTATGCAATGGGACTCATATATCACTGTGGGTGCTGGATGCCAGTAACAACCTGTGTAATGAGCCAACAAACCCTACATGAAACGTGAGGGTAAGGAGATGAAACAGTGTCCATAAAATCCAATGCCAAGACAACCCCGACCATAATCACAGATACTAGGCCTCCACTGTGGGTAAGAGTGACATCAAAGTGTCCATAAAATCCTCCACTCACATCACACTCATCAGTCAATCAGTTTTTTCCTCCATGGTTCTTCAGTAAGTGAAAACTAACTCACAACACTAACCTGACATGTGATTTTTGTGTCTCTTTATCTGAACAGATTCGCTCCCTGCTGATTTGTGGTGTGCGAGCAGCTGTGGTGATTTCTCATATTAATCGTGATTGCCGTCTATTTTGCTTGGAAGAAAAAGAAATACGAGTCAGATGGAGGCCTCTGCTGCCTCTAAAAGGATGGAAAATCAAGAGAACTCTGTTTTGATGGTTGAAATGAGAAGTTCTGCATCTGAATTGTAATTTTCTTAAACCAGCACCTCAGTGTCCTCTGTTTTTATTCTTCTCAAATTCACTTCTTTGGCAGCTCACAACGAGCATCTTGCTATTAAAAAGCTCTGTGAGTGTTTTCTGCATTTGTATCACTGTGGAAGCTTTGTTAAGAAAAAAAGGATTATGTTTTGTGACTCTAGTTCATGATCACAAGTGGAGCGTGTGACTCTTTCATTTTTTATATGTTCTTATTTTTATTCTTTATTTTTTTTTATTAATGCTATTTTTTTAAGAAGGTAAAAGCTTGATGTTTTGGAGATCAAGTGGTGATTGAGTTTATATTCAAAAGTGTGTTTTTAACATTGTGTATTAAAGCTTAAAGTGTAATCATCTGCTATAAAATCACATATTCACATTCAGTATATCATTAAAGTTTTTAAGAAAAACAACAATCATTCGTGTGTCAACAGTCAGTTAAGGTAAGCTATCTTTTGGGTGACATACTAATTGTGCACTGTACCTTTAATGAGTGCTGAAAATTGAATCAAACTTCAGCAACGTTTCCAATGAAAACTTATAATCTATATGAGTTGTAAGGGCTTCATACTGAATTATAATTTATTCATCATTCTTCAGGATTACACTCATAATCACACATAATGCTTCCTGATGCATTGTATCTAATGTTTATACATGTGACCAATAATGAAGTTTTGTTTTTTTGTTTTTGTTTTTTAAGTTTAAGTGTTTTGTGAAGGATCTTGACTTAGTTATGAACTAGAGGTTGACTGGTGGGGTTTAAAATAGATTATGACTACCTATAATCACCTATAGACACCGCAACAGTCATCAGGTATTAAGGACTCAAAGTGCACTATAATTGGTCATAGACTATAAGTTACCAAAGTGAAGTTCTTATTCATGTCTTGTCTAATAACACATGCTTCATCATAACATTTCATTGTCTGGTGGTAAGTGAAGTGTAATGCATTTTCATGTACTCAGATGGATATATGGTGCATTAGACCCGGTGCAGTGCCCGGTGCCCTTTGGAAAGTGTGAAGTCTACTGGATAATCGGATGTCTTTGGAAAGTGTGAAAGATAATGGAGACAAAAAGACAGACAGAAACTCCATGCACAGAGATTCCATGCGTTTACAAAGCCTGACAAAATGTATCTTTTTTTCTACATTGTCTATCTATCTATCTATCTATCTATCTATCTATCTATATACTGCCCATCTATATATATATATATCTATCTATCTATATATATCTATCTAGTTTTATATCTATCTTTTTCTATGGTTTATAATTTTTTCTTTTGAACTAATTTTACTTGTAGTTCTCTGCATTTTGGTGTCTTACAAAATAATAACTTATCTTGCAACATATATTCTTTTAAATGCTTCAATATGCTTCGATGAAGCTTGCATTAATAGAGATGCATAACTATGTACTTTGCTTTACCTAACTTATACAATGATAACTTATGACACTGCGTGGACTGTTACAGCATAGTGTGAGTCTTAACTATAACTGATTGTTGAGGTGTGTCTCGGTCATAATTTACTAAAGCTCCATTAGTCAAGCTCTAGTTTATAGCTAGTCAGTAATGTTTTGTGACTGTTAATAAAGTGCTTCAGAAACCATTATGAATGCATTATAATTCACCGTGCATACCCTCATAATGCACTAAAGATGTGGTCTTTACAGAAAGCATTACCCAAACCTCTAGTAAGTGTGAAGGTTTCTCCCCACTGTTTTACAGAGGAATTACTGTTGCTTATGGATAATTCTGTATTCAAGAATCCTCTCTGCTGAGAGCATGTAAATGTTTCTGGAAAAACAATAATATATTTCACACTTTCTGAACAGGCTTTGCTATCTGCTTGCTGCATGCTGAGTGTGCTGCATGCTGAGTGTGCTGCTGCCTGGGCAATGCCAGAAGACTTTGAATGTTTTAGTGCATTTACCTTTAATCAATAGTTGCCAGTGGAGGGCGACAGAACCCAATCAGAGGATGGAGAGAGAGAGAGAGTGAAAGGCTGTGATGAGGAAACACTGAAAATAATGTGTTTCAGACATAAGTGTGAAAACTACTGGTGATCATGTGTGTGTGTTTAACTGTCTTCTTCTGTCGGTCTCTACTTCCTCCCACTCGCTCTGACGTCTCCGGTCCTATCATCCAACCCGCAGCTGCCTCCATGAAAAGGCCTCTCCAGCTCGCACATGACTGTCAGCAATCAGCTCTCCACCTGTGCCTCGTACAGCTTCTATGTATGTGTGATGCTTGTCACATGGTTTTTGTGATGTACCACAGACTGTGAATTCTCGCTGGTACTAGTTTGGGGACTCTGGGACTGGGCAGAGTTGTTCTATTCTCTTGTTTATCTTTTTTTCATCATTTGTATTTTGCTATCGACTACTGCAGCAGCTCCCCCCAGCCCCCCCCCCCCCTTGTTTCCCCCCTTTTTTCCCCTTAGACTAGCAGCTATCTGTTTTCTTTTGTTTTATTTTTGTGTGAGTGGGATTTGTTTTATTTCATTTGATTGTTCAGCGCCACCTCACCGCCGCCATATTCTGTGTTCCTGTGTATTTTCAGTGGAGTATGACATCGACAATCTCCGGCTCTTACACCAGCGTATGTTCTTCCCTTAACCCTGGACTTCATAGGGACGTAACACCCTCATACCCTGTTTCTGTCAGGGTCCCTTGTGTTTGTTCTCTGAGGTTTTTCCCTTTCTCTCCCTTGTGTGTGTGTGTTTGTCTGTCCTTCAACGAGGAAGATGAGGGGGTTACTCCGGTTCAACTATCTACACACCTGCAGCTGATTAACCATCAAGCCACCTACACCCTCTGCAGTAAAACCGCCTCATTCCTCCACTCATCACCAGACTGTCCAGTATCATTCTGCTGGTAACCGTGTGGCCTTAATGGTTGTTCTTTTGATTCTGCCTGCGCTAACTCCCGTTATCCTCGTTTCACTAAACACCTGGATCCCTCACTCCTGTCTGCTTTCGCCTCCTCGTCTTCCTCCAAGCCTCAATCTCGTGCCTGCCTCGCCTTCGTCTGCTTCCTCTCCTGGCTCTGGTCGACGTTCTGCAAACACCCTACTGGAAACCCCACACCGAACTCAGTCTTAAGAACTCTCACCCTGCCTGAAATTTCATTAAACTTTGTTGTTTCATTCACTTTCATTCCTCGGCCAGTTCTTGTGTCTGTTTTGTGTCCCACCCGTTTAGAAACTGTAACAGTTCTACCCATGTACCCTTATGATTGCAGATCACACCTTCAGTGACTGCTGAGCTTTTATTTTGGCTTTGAATAAAGTTCTTGACTCATATCAGAAGGTAAGAAGAGGTTTCCATCTCTTGTTTAAGAAATGGTGTATATTAATGTTAAAGATGACAACAGCCAAAGCTGAGGAAATGATTATTTGTAGAATAAATGTAGAACACCTTTAATGTGTAGCTATCACTGCTTTTACTGCCTCTAGAGGTTGATTTGAAATTAAGGTTGAATACTGTGCTTGTGCTTCTCTAGATCACTGGTGTAAAATATGGATGTTTGTTGCTGCAAGTCTTTTAATACTTTCATGTTATTTTCCTGAATTCAACAGTTCCAGTGGAGGTCCCTTTTCCCTCACATGCAACAGAATCTAGGTTTGAGACACTTGAGAGAGAAAAGATACACTTATTGATTGAAAACAAGTTAGAAAAAAAACTGAGGATGATATGAGTTAATGAGTCTCCAATGTAATGTTTTAGACAGATTTTGTCAAAATGTGAAAGACTCAGTATGAGTAAGAATACACACTGAGTGAGACAGATTTCAAATGTCACTCACAGAACAAATAAACCAGTGACATCTGAATGCAGTTTAAAACTTTGTTATATTTTTGAGTCACATTATGTAACTCTAAAGGCTCACCTCAACTGTTCTGGTCCTTTGACAGTATTTTTTAAACGTTTATCCCTTAATCACATTAATTGATCACTTTAGTTTTAGTTTTTTGTTTGGGATTTCACAGTGTGTATCAAAATTTTAAAGCACATCAAAGTAAGCTTAACAGTAAAAATGTTCTTCAGTGTGGTATGTTTTTAGCACCTAAAATGAGTGTTTCTGTTACAAATAAAATGACAAAAACCTTTACAAAAAATGAGGAACTAAACCTGATGTGAGTTAAACAGTCATGATACATCTGTAAGTATACACATCAGCTATCAAGTGATACCAATGTCACATAACCCAACAGCAACAATCAGTGTATTTAGCTTCAAAAAGCCTTTAGAGATTCTTAAATCATATTATATTATGCATCACAGGTTTAACAGCAGTGAAGTGTTTACATCAAAATGAGACAAAATAACATTTACTGATAAGACATCTGTGTAATTACCTCAGCTGACTTTTCAAGTCACAATTTAGTTTTTTCCTCTCTTACTGTGTCACAACTTGTAGCAATACTTCTGTGCACTCACTTTGTCCCTTTTCCCTCACATGAACAAATAAACAACATATTTTGAACAGTGAGTTGTCTCGTTTTCATCTTTAAGTGTTTTGCAAAGGCAGATATCCACCTGCAGTGAGTGAGAAGAAGACTCTTTAAGAACAACTTAGTGATTATTATGACACTGATGATTTAACTATACATCTGTCATTTAGCTGTTTTCATTTTAATCAAGTGCTTGATCACCTGAAACACCTTTGTTAGAAAAAAAGGTGATGTTTTTGCATCCGAAAAAAGGTTTGGTGATTTATGTTTATCACTGTGGGTGCTGGACGTTTACAGTAACAATCCTGCGCTATTATTAAGAGCCAACGACAACTCAAACCTAAACTGTATAATCACTGAATCGTAACTGTGGAGTAAGTTTTATATTATTTTTTCTTTGAAAGTGACATCAAAGTGTCCATTATAAATCCTCCACTCACATCACACTTGTCAGTCTGAATCAGTTTTTTTTCTCCATGGTTCTTAAAAGCAGTAAGTGTGTCTCTTTATCTGAACAGATTGGTCATTGGTCAAAAGTTTAATCTGAATGGCAAATTATACATGTACTGGAAGTAGTCTGAGTTAGTCATGATCCAGTGGATATTTTCTTCCAAATAAATAATATTTAATCAGTGTTTTTAAATGATCTTTCACCAGAACTACAACAAAAATGTATTTTACTTTATCGTATGGTTTCAGGAAGGGACTAATTTTTAAAAGTTTGTGCATACATTTTTAAAAGACTTTTGTTTTTCCAGGAAGTTCTGTACTCCAAAAATAATGAAATGTACTGAAGATATTCACTACATTTGATTCCATGTCTGAATAAAGCAGTTTCATTTTATCTTCAGTCATTTTTTGCAAAAAAAGTGAAGCTATGGATTTTCTCTCCTATCACTGACACTGAAACCACATTAGTAAAGGCTCTTTTGATGACCAGTGTGAACAGGAGGAATGAGTACATTTTGCAAAAACCTGTTTCATCTGCTTTCTGTTCATGTTAGCACCTGACAGTAACTTTAAGACAGACTTCAAAATGTGTGAGCTCAGTCTTTAAGTGTAGTCCAACATCAGAGTGTAAAGATACACGATTACAAGACTGTTTTGAACTTCATTTCTTTCCAAGTTTTATTTTTATCCAGCCTAAAAATTCACACGTTACTGGCAACCATTTTCTTTAAGATCTTTTATCAAAAATAAAACCTTCAGAGTCACCTGTGAATGGCCCAATTCAGAATGTTTTATGGCTTTCATCAGACATGATATTATCATATGAACAATCATGAGGATATAATCAGATGTATTCCTATATTATTACTGATGCATAGCCATCATGTGAGCAGCATTTTAATGTTGTAAGATCCAACTCAATTCTTTACAGACTGTTGGTTCAGTTTCATTAACTCTATCAATAATCATCAGATATTATTTGAATTATGCATTGTTTTCCATAAAATATTAAAGTGAAAAGCAAAATAAAAAAACTGATGGAAAGTACTTTTGTTTTTCCAAGTACTCAAGAAAAGTACAAGCACTCCAAAACTGTACAGTGATGAAGTGTTTTGTAAAGTACTTAGTTACATTTTTCACTGGTCACAGGCCTGTGTAATTCTCTGCTGACAAGAAAAAACGTCCTGTTTGCCGATTATGGTTTTAAAGAAACAGAGATGTAGAAAACAATTTATACTACGTCTGCACCTTCATTGTCATTCATTTAGTAGAAATCAAAGGATCATAATTGTTTCCGATTATGGTTTTTTGTTAAACTCATGTCTCAGACATTTCCAGGTGTGGAAAGCCTCCTGTGATGGCAGACAGGATGGAGCCTCAGTGTTATGGAGCTTTGGGAGGGAGGAACTGTGGTCCTCCAGCTGATGGACAGCGCCTCAGAAATATTTATTTAATACACATCTGGTTTCAAAATAAAACAAGAGAAATACAAAATAAAACAAGAGAAATAATGGCTGGGAGAAAGAATCACTGACTGTGAAGTAATGTGATAAAAGACAGATCTTACATTTACACACAGTGATGGAACATTTATGATCAACAGACTGAGCAGGACTGATGGTGGTGAATATACTCTGATGATATTTGATTCAAGATGGACTTTATTAGTCCCACAACTGATGGTGGGAAATTCTGACAGTCATCTGTTCATTGTAACAGCAGCATTGAAAGGACACACAGTGGAAAATAGACAGTAAGAAATGTAAGACATAAAATAAAATCTTTGTCTAAAATAAAATATAGAATAATCCATGGATAAATAGTTATAGACTATAACTGTAAAGTATACCTGTATGCATAGTACAAGAGGGAGTGTGCATCAGTGAAAGTCATCTTTCTGTTCAGTTTCCTCAGAATCCTGAGTGTGTCCTCAGCTCCTGTCCTGCTGGTCTGCTTGAATTAGTCTGACACCAGGGAGCCATGTAAATAGTCAACTGCTTTATTAAAAAATGTTCACATAACAATGTCCAATCTTGTTTTTATTTATTTCTGGAAAAGAAAGTGATTTAATTGTAACTAAACAACATAAATTAACATACGTCCTGGATTTTCACTCATCAAACAAAAGATATGAAGAAAAATGCGTATTTTAATGGAGGAAAAAATTAGGACACCCTACCCCCTAATAGACCAGCTGTTACCCCCTTTGGCTGAAATAACTTCAGTGCCAAAGACATCATTCTTGTAAGCCATCTACCAGTCTCTGACATCGATCTGAGGAAAGTTTGCCCCACTCCTCAGTGCAGAATTCTTTCAGCTGTGAGATGTTTGAGGGTTTCTTGCATGCAAGCCCGTTTCAAGATCACCCCACAGCATCTCAATGAGTGATTAAGATCCAGAGCTTTGACTGGGCCATTCCAGGACTCTCCACTTCTTAGTTTTCAGCCAGTCCTTGGTGGATTTACTGGTATGTTTTGGGTCACTGTCATGTTGCAGTGTCCAGTTCCGCTTCAGCTGTCATTTATGTGTTTCCTTTTTAACAGGTTTAATCAACTGCACCTTCTTAAATGGCAGACACATATATCACTGTGGGTGCCAGTAACAACCTGGATGCCAACAACCCCACCATGAAACGTGAGGGTAAGGAGATGACTCACAGTGTCCATAAAATCCAATGAGCCAACGACAACCCCGACCATAATCACAGATACTGAGGCCTCCACTGTGGGTAAGGAAAGTGACATCAAAGTGTCCATAAAATCCTCCACTCACATCACACTCATCAGTCAATCAGTTTTTTCCTCCTATGGTTCTTCAGTAAGTGAAAACTAACTCACAACACTAACCTTGACATGTGATTTTTGTGTCTCTTTATCTGAACAGATCGCTCCCTGCTGATTTGTGGTGTGCGAGCAGCTGTGGTGATTCTCATATTAATCGTGATTGGCTGTCTATTTTGCTTGGAAGAAAAAGAAATACACGAGTCAGATGGAGGCTCTGCTGTCTCTAAAAGGATGGAAAATCAAGAGAACTCTGTTTTGATGGTTGAAATGAGAAGTTCTGCATCTGAAATGTAATTTTCCTTAAACCAGCACCTCAGTGTCCTCTGTTTTTATTCCTTCTCAAATTCACTTCTTTGGCAGCTCACAACGAGCATCTTGCTATTAAAAAGCTCTGTGAGTGTTTTCTGCATTTGTATCACTGTGGAAAGCTTTGTTAGAAAAAAAGGTGATGTTTTGTGACTCTAGTTCATGATCACAAGTGGAGCGTGTGACTCTTTCATTTTTCTATATGTTCTTATTTTTATTCTTTATTTTTTTTTATTAATGCTATTTTTTTAAGAAGGTAAAAGTTGATGTTTTGGAGATCAAGTGGTGATTGAGTTTATATTAAAAGTGTGTTTTTAACATTGTGTATTAAAGCTTAAACTGTAATCATCTGCTATAAAATCACATATTCACATTCAGTATATCATTAAAGTTTTTAATCAACAATCATTCGTGTGTCAACAGTCAGTTAAGGTAAGCCTATCTTTTGGGTGACATACTAATTGTGCACTGTACCTTTAATGAGTGCTGAAAATTGAATCAAACTTCAGCAACGTTTCCAATGAAAACTTATAATCTATATGAGTTGTAAGGGCTTCATACTGAATTATAATTTATTCATCATTCTTCAGGATTACACTCATAATCACACATAATGCTTCCTGATGCATTGTATCTAATGTTTATACATGTGACCAATAATGAATTTTAAGTTTTGTTTTTTTGTTTTTGTTTTTTAAGTTTAAGTGTTTTGTGAAGGATCTTGACTTAGTTATGAACTAGAGGTTGACTGGTGAAGGTTTAAAATAGATTATGACTACCTATAATCATCTATAGACACCGCAACAGTCATCTGTATTAAGGACTCAAAGTGCACTATAATTGGTCATAGACTATAAGTTACCAAAGTGAAGTTCTTATTCATGTCTTTCTAATAACACATGCTTCGTCATAACATTTCATTGTCTGGTGGTAAGTGAAGTGTAATGCATTTTCATTGTACTCAGATGGATATCTGGTGCATCAGAAGTACCCGGTGCAGTGGCCCTTTGGAAAGTGTGAAGTCTACTGGATAATCGGATGTCAAGATAATGGAGACAAAAACAGAAAAACAGACAGAGACTCCATGCATTTACAAACGCCTGACAAAATGTATTTTATCTTTTTTCTACATTGATCTATCTATCTATCTATCTATCTATCTATCTATCTATCTATCTATCTATCTATCTATCTATCTATCTATCTATCTATCTATCTATCTATCTATCTATATATATGGTTTTATATTATTTTTTCTTTTGAACTAATTTTACTTGTAGTTCTCTGCATTTTGGTGTCTTACAAAATAATAACTTATCTTGCAACATATATTCTTTTAAATGCTTCAATATGCTTTCGATGAAGCTTGCATTAATAGAGATGCATAACTATGTACTTTGCTTTACCTAACTTATACAATGATAACTTATGACACTGCGTGGACTGTTACAGCATAGTGTGAGTCTTAACTATAACTGATTGTTGAGGTGTGTCTCGGTCATAATTTACTAAAGCTCCATTAGTCAAGCTCTAGTTTATAGCTAGTCAGTAATGTTTTGTGACTGTTAATAAAGTGCTTCATAAAACCATTATGAATGCATTATAATTCACCGTGCATACCCTCATAATGCACTAAAGATGTGGTCTTTACAGAAAGCATTACCCAAACCTCTAGTAAGTGTGAGGTTTCTCCCCACTGTTTTACAGAGGAATTACTGTTGCTTATGGATAATTCTGTATTCAAGAATCCTCTCTGCTGAGAGCATGTAAATGTTTCTGGAAAAACAATAATATAGTTCACACTTTCTGAACAGGCTTTGCTATCTGCCTGCTGCATGCTGAGTGTGCTGCTGCCTGGGCAATGCCAGAAGACTTTGAATGTTTTAGTGCATTTACCTTTAATCAATAGTTGCCAGTGGAGGGCGACAGAACCCAATCAGAGGATGGAGAGAGAGAGAGTGAAAGGCTGTGATGAGGAAACACTGAAAATAATGTGTTTCAGACATAAGTGTGAAAACTACTGGTGATCATGTGTGTGTGTTTAACTGTCTTCTTCTGTCGGTCTCTACCTTCCTCCCACTTCGCTCTGACGTCTCCGGTCCTATCATCCAACCCGCGGCTGCCTCCATGAAAAGGCCTCTCCAGCTCGCACATGACTGTCAGCAATCAGCTCACCACCGTGCCTTCGTACAGCTTGTTTGTATGTGTGATGCTTGTCACATGGTGTTTTGTGATGTACCACAGACTGTGAATTTCGCTGGTACTAGTTTGGGGACTCTGGGACTGGGCAGAGTTGTTCTATTCTCTTGTTTATCTTTTTTTCATCATTTGTATTTTGCTATCGACTTACTGCAGCTCCCCCCCACCTTTTTTTTCCCCTTAGACTAGCAGCTATCTGTTTTCTTGTTTTTGTGTGAGTGGGATTTGTTTTATTTCATTTGATTGTTCAGCGCCACCCACCGCCGTATTCTGTGTTCCTGTGTATTTTCAGTGGAGTATGACAACGACAATCTCCGGCTCTTACACCAGCGTATGTTCTTCCCTTAACCCTGGACTTCATAGGGACGTAACACCCTCATACCCTGTTTTTGTCAGGGTCCCTGTGTGTTTGTTCTTCCCTGAGGTTTTTCCCTTTCTCTCCCTTGTGTGTGTGTGTTTGTCTGTCCTTCAACGAGGAAGATGAGGGGGTTACTCCGGTTCAACTATCTACACACCTGCAGCTGATTAACCATCAAGCCACCTACACCCTCTGCAGTAAAACCGCCTCATTCCTCCACTCATCACCAGACTGTCCATTATCATTCTGCTGGTAACCGTGTGGCCTTAATGGTTGTTCTTTTGATTCTGCCTGCGCTAACTCCCGTTATCCTTCGTTTCACTAAACACCTGGATCCCTCACTCCTGTCTGCTTTCGCCTCCTCGTCTTCCTCCAAGCCTCAATCTCGTGCCTGCCTCGTCTGCTTCCCTCCTGGCTCTGGTCGACGTCTGCAAACACCCTACTGGAAACCCCACACCGAACTCAGTCTTAAGAACTCTCACCCTGCCTGAAATTTCATTAAACTTTGTTGTTTCATTCACTCAGCGTCTGTCTCCTCGGCCAGTTCTTGTGTCTGTTTTGTGTCCCACCCGTTTAGAAACCTGTAACAGTTCTACCCATGTACCCTTATGATTGCAGATCACACCTTCAGTGACTGCTGAGTTTTTATTTTGGCTTTGAATAAAGTTCTTGACTCATATCAGAAGGTAAGAAGAGGTTTCCATCTCTTGTTTAAGATATGGTGTATATTAATGTTAAAGATGACAACAGCCAAAGCTAGGAAATTGATTATTTGTAGAATAAATGTAGAACATCATGTAGCTATCACTGCCTTCTAGAGGTTGAATTGAAATACTGTTCTGTTCTTGTACTTCTCTAGATCAAGATCAACAGTGTAAAATATGGATGTTTGTTGATGCAAGTCTTTTAATATTTTCATGATATTTTCCTGAATTCAACATTTCCAGTGGAGGAGGGTAACAGAATCTAGGGAGACATTTATGGAGAAAAGGAAATAGAATAGGGAGACACTTGAGAGAGAAAAGGATGATATGAGTTAAATGTTGAGCTTCAAACAGACGTTAGACTACACAGACCTCATCTGAGTGTCTCTCAAGGACATTTTGAAGCACAGTGTGGTATGTTTTTAGCACCTAAAGTTAGTGTTGAGGAACTAAACCTGATGTGAGAATGACACATCATCATCAATGATACATGTCAATAACCCAACAGCTTCAAAAAGCCTTTAGATCAGGTTTAACAGTGAAGTGTTTAACCAATGAGGATAAGACATTTCACAATTTACTTGTGTGAACTCACTTTGTCCCTTTTCCCTCACATGAACAAATAAACAGTACAGATGTCGAACTATCAGTTCAACTCTTCAGATCTCATTTTGATGGACTGATGAAATGACCTTTGATTTGAATATTGATATTTGTATCATTATGAAACAAAGCCAACTTAATGTATTTACACTGAGGATGATTTATAGATTCAAGTCATCCACATGAAACACGTGCATAGAAAAAAGGTTTAGGTGTTTTATGGTTTTCATCTTACAAAGTGTTTTGCAAAGGCAGAATAATATCTGTGACTTATTAAGATTCTAAAAACTCAAACATAAAAACTGAACCATAATAATTAGAGAAATGAAAGAACAGAGTTAGTAGATTATAAATAACAAGTGTGGTTTCTCTCTCATCGTGGTGAATCTACTTCCTTTTTTCATTTCTAAAAACTGGTGAATTAGCACCACAGCACTTTTTCAGAGTCTCACAGCCTCACGATCACTCTCAGGAGACGTTTCAGAAATGGAAGTTGTGTTTGACTGTTGCTGATGCTCTGGAGTCTGTCTGGTGAGCTTTGTCCTGTTAGTTTGAGATATCATTTTCTGATTTGGTTTGAGATAAAGATGTTTTTTGTGGTAAAGCAATTCATTATTGTTAATTTGATGTCAAAAAACTTTCTGTGTTACATTTTTGGGATACTTTTGTCGAATATAAATTGAGAACACAAATGTAAATTAATGGATTATCTGTTGAATTCTCTCTGATTCATATGATATATTTTTTTCAAATAATATTTAATCACTGTTTTTAAATGATCTTTCACCAGAACTAC
The DNA here is from genome assembly GCA_023238725.1 of Scortum barcoo. Classification (NCBI taxonomy): domain Eukaryota; kingdom Metazoa; phylum Chordata; class Actinopteri; order Centrarchiformes; family Terapontidae; genus Scortum; species Scortum barcoo. The sequence goes on from CM041554.1 coordinate 16,620,411, forward strand.
AATTTTACTGTTGTTCGTACTGGTTTGAGGAGGGATTTTTAGTTTGTGCATACATTTTTAAAACTTCCAGGTCCCTGATCATTCCATACAAGATCGAATGGAAAAACACTTTTGTTTTTCCAGAGTTGTTCCACTACAACCTAAATCGTGTTCATTGTTATATTTTACCACAAAGACCAGTTTCTATTTTTAATCAGCCCACTGAAGCCTGATTAAGCATTGTCTTAAGTTGCTGTTAAGTTCAGAGTTTTTCATCATTTTAACTTTGAGGTCCTGTCATGTCTCGTCGTGTCTGTTAAGTTTTCATGTCTGTCATGTCTGTTTCATGTTTCTGTTTCCTGTTCTGGCGTGTCTTTTATTTTGAAATCCCTAACTCTCCTCTCGTTTCAGGATCCCTTAACTTCCTCCCATTGTGTGTTTCCCGCCTGTGTGATTGTCTGCCCCGCCCTGATTGTTTCCACCTGTTGTCCATTACCTCATGTGTGTATATTGTCTCGTCGCCAGATCGTCATATGCACTTCATGTGTCATGTCCAAGTCTCGTCTCTGTGTGCATTGAAGATCCAGCCTAATCAAACCAAAGAACTCTGCAACCAAGATTCTTTAAGATCTTTTATCAAAACACTTAAAACCTGATCGTGTTCACCTGCCTGATCCTGAGTCGTAACAGGTCCTGTATGGCTTTAACAGTCAGACTCATGATGGATTGTTGAAAAATGAAAATCAATGAGGAAGAAACACAGATGTATTTGTATTTCTGATTCATAGCCACATAAATAGCATTTTAATGTTGGTAAGATCCAACTCAATAAACACCTTTACAAAAACTGCTGGTTATTTTTAACTATATCACAAATCATACATGGTAGTTTTTTTATTTATGTAAAATAATAATCCTGAATCTAACTGCTGCACAGTAAAGCTGTGAAATAAATGTAGTGGAATATAAGTACTGTGAAATAAGTAGTGGAGTAGAAGTACGTTGCGTAAAGTGAAAATACTCAAGAAAAGTACAAGCACTCCAAAACTGTACAGTGATGAAGTGTTTTAGTAAATGTACTTAGTTACATTTCTTCACTGGTCACAGGCCTGTGTAATTCTCTGCTGCACAAGAAAAAACGTCCTGTTTGCCGATTATGGTTTTAAAGAAACAGAGATGTAGAAAACAATTTTACTACGTCTCACCTTCATTGTCATTCATTTAGTAGAAATCAAAGGATCATAATTGTTTCCTTTTTGTTAAACTCATGTCTCAACATTTCCAGGTGTGGAAACCTCCTGTGATGGCAGACAGGATGGAGCTCAGTGTTATGGAGCTTTGGGAGGAACTGTGGTCCTCCAGCTGATGGACAGCGCCTCAGAAATATTTAAGATACATCATGGTTTCAAAATAAAACAAGAGAAATACTGAGTGGGAGAAAGAATCTGATTGTGAGTAATGTGATAAAAGACAGATCTTCATTTACTCCCAGTAATGGAACATTTTAAGGATCAACAGACTGAGCAGGACTGATGGTGGTGAATATACTCTGACAATATCTGATTCAAATGGACGAAGGACAGAGAATCGGAGTCTACAGTTGTTCATTGAAGGTAAATAAATATCTTTGTCTCCTGCTCATATTTGACATATATCTGCATGTATACCTGTTCTTTGTTAGAAAGTGTGTAGAATAACAAAGTTTCTGTTTGCATCAAAAGTCATCTGAGTGTGTTTCCTTCAGCTCCTGTGTCCTCTGTCCTGCTGGTCTTTGAGTGTCTGTCCCAGGGAGACATGAGGGTGTCCTGCTCCTCTGAGGGAGGGGACAGTCCTCAGTACAGCTGGACTCTGGATGGACACACACTGACAGACGCTGAACTCCTCTCTGGAAATAATGAGGCCAAAGACATCATTTTGAAACAAGGCGTCTCAGGACAACTGGTCTGTTCAGTCAGGAATCACATGTCAGTGAGGTCTCGAAAGAGGAGAAGATATCCACCTGCAGTGAGTGAGAAGAAGAGTAAGAAAACTTTGATTATTATGACACTGATGATTAACTATACATCTGTCATTTATCTGTTTCCTTTTAATAGGTTTCATCAACTGCACCTTATGCAATGGGACTCATATATCACTGTGGGTGCTGGATGCCAGTAACAACCTGTGTAATGAGCCAACAAACCCCTACATGAAACGTGAGGGTAAGGAGATGAATCACAGTGTCCATAAAATCCAATGAGCCAAGACAACCCCGACCATAATCACAGATACTGAGGCCTCCACTGTGGGTAAGAAAGTGACATCAAAGTGTCCATAAAATCCTCCACTCACATCACACTCATCAGTCAATCAGTTTTTTCCTCCATGGTTCTTCAGTAAGTGAAAACTAACTCACAACACTAACTTGACATGTGATTTTTGTGTCTCTTTATCTGAACAGATCGCTCCCTGCTGATTTGTGGTGTGCGAGCAGCTGTGGTGATTCTCATATTAATCGGTGATTCCCGTCTATTTTGCTTGGAAGAAAAAGAAATACGAGTCAGATGGAGGCTCTGCTGCCTCTAAAAGGATGGAAAATCAAGAGAACTCTGTTTTGATGGTTGAAATGAGAAGTTCTGCATCTGAATTGTAATTTTCTTAAACCAGCACCTCAGTGTCCTCTGTTTTTATTCTTCTCAAATTCACTTCTTTGGCAGCTCACAACGAGCATCTTGCTATTAAAAAGCTCTGTGAGTGTTTTCTGCATTTGTATCACTGTGGAAGCTTTGTTAGAAAAAAAGATTATGTTTTGTGACTCTAGTTCATGATCACAAGTGGAGCGTGTGACTCTTTCATTTTTTATATGTTCTTATTTTTATTCTTTATTTTTTTTTATTAATGCTATTTTTTTAAGAAGGTAAAAGCTTAAATGTTTTGGAGATCAAGTGGTGATTGAGTTTATATTCAAAGTGTGTTTTTAACATTGTGTATTAAAGCTTAAAGTGTAATCATCTGCTATAAAATCACATATTCACATTCAGTATATCATTAAAGTTTTTAACAACAATCATTCGTGTGTCAACAGTCAGTTAAGGTAAGGCTATCTTTTGGGTGACATACTAATTGTGCACTGTATCTTTAATGAGTGCTGAAAATTGAATCAAACTTCAGCAACGTTTCCAAGTGAAAACTTATAATCTATATGAGTTGTAAGGAGCTTCATACTGAATTATAATTTATTCATCATTCTTCAGGATTACACTCATAATCACACATAATGCTTCCTGATGCATTGTATCTAATGTTTATACATGTGACCAATAATGAATTTTAAGTTTAAGTGTTTTCTGAAGGATCTTGACTAGTTATGAACTAGAGGTTGACTGGTGGGGTTTAAAATAGATTATGACTACCTATAATCATCTATAGACACCGCAACAGCCAGCAGGTATTAAGGACTCAAAGTGCACTATAATTGGTCATAGACTATAAGTTACCAAAGTGAAGTTCTTATTCATGTCTGTCTAATAACACATGCTTCATCATAACATTTCATTGTCTGTGGTAAGTGAAGTGTAATGCATTTTCATGTACTCAGATGGATATATGGTGCATTAGAAGTGCCCGGTGCAGTGGCTCTTTGGAAAGTGTGAAGTCTACTGGATAATCGGATGTCAAGATAATGGAGACAAAAAGACAGACAGAAAAACAGACAGAGATTCCATGCGTTTACAAAGCCTGACAAAATGTATCTTTATCTTTTTTCTACATTGAATATATCTATATCTATCTAGGTCTTCATCTGTCTATCTATCTATCTATCTATCTATCTATCTATCTATCTATCTATCTATCTCTATCTATCTATCTATCTATCTATCTATCTATCTATATCTATCTATCTATCTATCTATCTAGGTCTATCTATCTATCTACTATTATTATCTATCTATATATATGGTTTTTATATTTTTTTTTTAACTAATTTTACTTGTAGTTCTCTGCATTTTGGTGTCTTACAAAATAATAACTTATCTTGCAACATATATTCTTTTAAATGCTTCAATATGCTTCGATGAAGCTTGCATTAATAGAGATGCATAACTATGTACTTTGCTTTACCTAACTTATACAATGATAACTTATGACACTGCGTGGACTGTTACTGCATAGTGTGAGTCTTAACTATAACTGATTGTTGAGGTGTGTCTCGGTCATAATTTACTAAAGCTCCATTAGTCAAGCTCTAGTTTATAGCTAGTCAGTAATGTTTTGTGACTGTTAATAAAGTGCTTCATAGTGAAACCATTATGAATGCATTATAATTCACCGTGCATACCCTCATAATGCACTAAAGATGTGGTCTTTACTGAAAGCATTACCCAAACCTCTAGTAAGTGTGAAGGTTTCTCCCCACTGTTTTACAGAGGAATTACTGTTGCTTATGGATAATTCTGTATTCAAGAATCCTCTCTGCTGAGAGCATGTAAATGTTTCTGGAAAAACAATAATATATTTCACACTTTCTGAACAGGCTTTGCTATCTGCCTGCTGCATGCTGAGTGTGCTGCTGCCTGGGCAATGCCAGAAGACTTGTGAATGTTTTAGGTGCATTTACCTTTAATCAATAGTTGCCAGTGGAGGGCGACAGAACCCAATCAGAGGATGGAGAGAGAGAGAGTGAAAGGCTGTGATGAGGAAACACCTGAAAATAATGTGTTTCAGACATAAGTGTGAAAACTACTGGTGGATCATGTGTGTGTGTTTAACTGTCTTCTTCTGTCGGTCTCTACTTCCTCCACTCGCTCTCTGACGTCTCCGGTCCTATCATCCAACCCGCGGCTGCCTCCATGAAAAGGCCTCTCCAGCATGAAACGTATCTTTGTCTTTCGCACATGACTGTCAGCAATCAGCTCTCCACCGTGCCTCGTACAGCTTCTCTGTATGTGTGATGCTTGTCACATGGTTTTTGTAATGTACCACAGACTGTGAATTTCGCGGTACTAGTTTGGGGACTCTGGGACTGGGCATAGTTGTTCTATTCTCTTGTTTATCTTTTTTTCATCATTTGTATTTTGCTATCGACATTGTCTGAACCGATGTGAAGAGAATGCAAATATTCTGCAGCTCCCCCCCCCTTGTTTCCCCTTAGACTAGCAGCTATCTGCTTTCTTGTTTTTGTGTGAGTGGGATTTGTTTTATTTCATTTGATTGTTCGGCGCCACCCACCGCCATGTATTCTGTGTTCCTGTGTATTTTCAGTGGAGTATGACAATCGACAATCTCTCCGGCTCTTACACAGCAGCGTATGTTCTTCCCTTAACCCTGGACTTCATAGGGACGTAACACCCTCATACCCTGTTTCTGTCAGGGTCCCTGTGTTTGTTCTCTGAGGTTTTTCCCTTTCTCTCCCTTGTGTGTGTGTGTTTGTCTGTCCTTCACGAGGAAGATGAGGGGGTTACTCCGGTTCAACTATCTACACACCTGCAGCTGATTAACCATCAAGCCACCTACACCCTCTGTAGTAAAACCGCCTCATTCCTCCACTCATCACCAGACTGTCCAGTATCATTCTGCTGGTAACCGTGTGGC
>CM041554.1:16626460-16646000 GCA_023238725.1 Scortum barcoo
AACTCATATAGATTATAAGTTTTCATTGGAAACGTTGCTGAATTTTGATTCAATTGTCAGCACTCATTAAAGGTACAGTGCACAATTAGTATGTCACCCAAAAGATGGCTTACCTTAACTGACTGTTGACACACGAATGATTGTTGATAAAAACTTTAATGATATACTGAATGTGAATATGTGATTTTATAGCAGATGATTACAGTTTAAGCTTTAATACACAATGTTAAAAACACACTTTGAATATAAACTCAATCACCACTTGATCTCCAAAACATCAACTTTTACCTTCTTAAAAAAATAGCATTAATAAAAAAATAAAGAATAAAAATAAGAACATATAAAAAATGAAAGAGTCACACGCTCCACTTGTGATCATGAACTAGAGTCACAAAACATCACCTTTTTTTCTAACAAAGCTTTCCACAGTGATACAAATGCAGAAAACACTCACAGAGCTTTTTAATAGCAAGATGCTCGTTGTGAGCTGCCAAAGAAGTGAATTTGAGAAGAATAAAAACAGAGGACACTGAGGTGCTGGTTTAAGAAAATTACATTTCAGATGCAGAACTTCTCATTTCAACCATCAAAACAGAGTTCTCTTGATTTTCCATCCTTTTAGAGACGGCAGAGCCTCCATCTGACTCGTATTTCTTTTTCTTCCAAGCAAAATAGACGGCAATCCCGATTAATATGAGAATCACCACAGCTGCTCGCACACCACAAATCAGCAGGGAGCGATCTGTTCAGATAAAGAGACACAAAAATCACATGTCAAGTTAGTGTTGTGAGTTAGTTTTCACTTACTGAAGAACCATGGAGGAAAAAACTGACTTGACTGATGAGTGTGATGTGAGTGGAGGATTTTATGGACACTTTGATGTCACTTTCCTTACCCACAGTGCAATTCATGGTAGGGGTTGTCGTTGGCTCATTACACAGGTTGTTACTGGCATCCAACACCCACAGTGATACATAAGTCCCATCGGATAAGGTGCAGTTGATGAATCTTATTAAAAGGAAATAGATAAATTACAGATGTATAGTTAATCATCAGTGTCATAATAATAAAAGTTTTTTACTCTTGTTCTCACTCACTGCAGGTTGGATATCTCCTCTTTTTTTCGAGACCTCACTGATGTGATTCCTGACTGAGCAGACCAGTTGTCCTGAGACGCCTTGTTTAAAAATGATGTCTTTGGCCTCATTATTTCCAGAGAGGAGTTCAGTGTCTGTCAGTGTGTGTCCATCCAGAGTCCAGCTGTACTGAGGACTGTCCCCTCCCTCAGAGGAGCAGGACACCCTCATGTCTCCCTGGGACAGACACTCAAAGACCAGCAGGACAGAGGACACAGGAGCTGAAGGAAACACACTCAGATGACTTTTGATGCAAACAGAAACTTTGTCATTCTACACACTTTCTAATAAAGAACAGGTATACATGCAGATATATGTAAAATATGAACTATATCTGATTTATCAATACAATATGACATGTCTGTATATCAATATCACTTAATTCTCCAGGAGAAAAAGACATTTATTTATCTTCAATGGTCAACTGTAGACTCCGCTGCTCTGTCCTTCATTCATTTAATCTGAGCAATAACACTACACTTCTGTTCACTATTCATTTCACTGTTTCACTGTTTTTGCACTCTCTGAGATACCATATATTCTTATATGTACAGTCATGTGAAAAAATTAGGGACACCCCATTAAATAGTCAACGCTTTATTAAAAAATGTTCACATAACAATGTCCAATCTTGTTTTTATTTATTTCTGGAAAAGAAAGTGATTTAATTGTAATTAAACAACATAAATTAACATATTTTTACTCATCAAACAAAAGATATGAACAACAATGCGAAATGAAAAAATTAGGACACCCCCCACATATTTTCCCACTTAAAATGGCTATAATCACACACAGGTGTATCAGATCAGGTGCACATGATCAGAACACCGTTATCCTGCATTTTGAAGGAGGCTTGCCCTATTTAAACCTCAGACATTTAGTTTGGAGTGTCCCTGTCTGTTGAACTGAGAGTGAGCACCATGGTGAGATCCAAAGAGCTGTCTGAGGCCCTCAGAAAAAAAGATTGTGGCTGCTTATGAGTCTGGTAAGGGATTTAAAAAGATATCAAAAGAATTTGACATCAGCCATTCCACCATCTGGAAAATTGTTAACAAGTGGAGGACATTCAAAACAATTGCCACCATGCCCAAGTCCACCCCCAGAGCAGACAGACCGCAAGATGCTAAAAGAAGTCATCAAAAGTCCTAAAATATCATCCACGGGACCTACAGCAGGCTCTCGCTACAGTCGATGTCAAAGTGCATGACTCTACTATCAGAAAGAGACTACACAAGTTTGACTTTCATGGGAGGTGTGCAAGGAGGAAACCTTTGCTCTCTAAAAAGAACATTAAGGCCAGACTGAAGTTTTCCAGAGAGAATATAGACAAAGACCAGGTCTTCTGGAATAATGTTCTTTGGACAGATGAGTCTAAAGTTGAATTATTTGGACACCAGAACAGAAGACATGTTTGGCGTAAACCAAATACAGCATTCCAGGGAAAGAACCTCCATACCAACTGTGAAGCATGGAGGTGGAAGTGTCATGGTTTGGGGATGCTTTGCTGCAGCAGGACCTGGCCAGCTCACCATCATAGAATCCACCATGAATTCTACTGTGTATCAGAGGGTGCTTGAAGAACATGTGAAACCATCTGTAAAAAAATTAAAGCTGAAGCAGAACTGGACACTGCAACATGACAATGACCCAAAACATACCAGTAAATCCACCAAGGACTGGCTGAAAACTAAGAAGTGGAGAGTCCTGGAATGGCCCAGTCAAAGGCCAGGATCTTAATCCCATTGAGATGCTGTGGGTGACTTGAAACGAAAGGCTGTGCATGCAAGAAACCCCTCAAACATCTCACAGCTGAAAGAATTCTGCATTGAGGAGTGGGGCAAACTTTCCTCAGATCGATGTCAGAGACTGGTAGATGGCTACAAGAAGCGTCTCACTGAAGGTTATTTCAGCCAAAGGGGGTAACACTGGTTATTAGGGGGTAGGGTGTCCTAATTTTTCCTCCAATAAAATACGCATTTTTCTTCATATCTTTTGTTTGATGAGTGAAAATATGTTAATTTATGTTGTTTAGTTACAATTAAATCACTTTCTTTTCCAGAAATAAATAAAAACAAGATTGGACATTGTTATGTGAACATTTTTTAATAAAGTGTTGACTATTTAATGGGGTGTCCTAATTTTTTCACATGACTGTATATTCTCAGGCACACTCCCTCTGTACTATATACAGGTTTACTTACAGTTATAGTTTTAACTATTTATCCTGGATTATTCTATTTTTATTATTTTATGTCTTACATTTCTTACTGTCTATTCTCCACTGTGTGTTTTCGCTGCTGTTGCACGCCACTTAAGTGAATTTCCTCGCTGTGGGACTAATAAAGGAATCTGAATTTGAATCAAAGATTTGACATAATGTCAAAGTGTAAGACAGTGATGGTAAAATGTAGACAACAGAAACACTGGGTTTGCTACAGCTTTGTGTCTCTGAGCAATGGAATTTTTTCTTGTGCAGCTGAAGTACACAGGCCTGTCACAAGTGATGAAATGTAATCTTCACTAAAGCACAGTACTTCTATACACTTTTGAAGTACTTGTACTTTCCATCAGTTTTTCTATTTTTTGCGACTTTCCCCTACTCCACTACATTTCATAGGGAAATATTGTAGTTTTTATTCCACTTTGTTTCACTCTAACATTTTATGGAAAACAATGCATAATTCAAATAATATCTGATTTATTGATAGAAATGAAACTGACCAACAGTCTGTAAAGAAGAGAACATTAAAATGCTGCTCACATGATGATGCATCAGTAATAATATAGGAATACATGATTATATATGATTGTATATGATAATATGTATGAAAATAAAACATTCTGAATTGGGCCATTCACTACTCTGAATATTTTTGATACTTAAAGAAAATGTTGCCAGTAACGTGTGAATTTTTACATAAAAATAAAACTAAAGAAATTTCAAAACAGTCTTGTAATCGTGTATCTTTACACTCTGATGTTGCTACACTTAAAGACTGAGCTCACACATTTTGAAGTCTGTCTTAAAGTTACTGTCAGGTGCTAACATGAACAGTGAAACAGGTTTTTGCTGTACTCATTCCTCCTGTTCACACTGGTCATCAAAAGAGCCTTTACTAATGTGGTTTCAGTGTCAGTGATAGGAGAGAAAATCCATAGCTTCACTTTTGTTTGCAAAAAATGACTGAAGATAAAATGAAACTGCTTTATTCAGACATGGTCAAATGTAGTGAATATCTTCAGTACATTTCATTATTTTTAGTACGAACTTCCTGTCTTTTTGTTGCTTTTGTCCCTTCTGAGGGATCATAAAGAAGTGATTTTATATTAAAAACACTGATACTTTGGAAGATATCCACTGGATCTGACTAACTCAGACTACTCGTACTGTATAAGCTTCAGATAAACTTTTGACCAATGACCAATCTGTTCAGATAAAGAGACACACTTACTGAAGAACCATGGAGAAAAAAAACTGATTGACTGACAAGTGTGATGTGAGTGGAGGATTTTATGGACACTTTGATGTCACTTTCCTTACCCACAGTACGATTCATGGTAGGGGTTGTCGTTGGCTCTTTACACAGGTTGTTACTGTAATCCAGCACCCACAGTGATACATAAATCCCATCGGATAAGGTGCAGGTGATCAAGCCTATTAAAAGAAAACAGCTAAATGACAGATGTATAGTTAATCATCAGTGTCATAATAATCAAAGTTTTTTACTCTTCTTCTCACTCACTGCAGGTGGATATCTCCTTTTCTTTCGAGACCTCACTGACATTATTCCTGACTGAGCAGACCAGTTGTCCTGAGACGCCTTGTTTCAAAATGATGTCTTTGGCCTCATTATTTCCAGAGAGGAGTTCAGCGTCTGTCAGTGTGTGTCCATCCAGAGTCCAGCTGTACTGAGGACTGTCCCCTCCCTCAGAGGAGCAGGACACCCTCATGTCTCCCTGGGACAGACACTCAAAGACCAGCCGGACAGAGGACAACAGAAGCTGAAGGAAACACACTCAGATGACTTTTGATGCAAACAGAAACTTTGTCATTCTACACACTTTCTAATAAAGAACAGGTATAGATGCAGATATATGTCAAATATGAGCAGGAGACAAAGATATTTATTTACCTTCAATGATCAACTGTAGACTCCTCTGTTCTGTCCTTCGTCCATTTGAATCAAATATTTTCAGAGTATATTCACCACCATCAGTCCTGCTCAGTCTGTTGATCCTAAATGTTCCATCACTGTGTGTAAATAAAGAGACCTGTCTTTTATCACATTTAACACAATCAGATTCAATTCTTCCACTCAGTATTTCTCTTGTTTTATTTTGAAACCATGTGTATCTAAATATTTCTGAGGCGCTGTCCATCAGCTGGAGGACCACAGTTCCTCCCAAAGCTCCATAACACTGAGCTCCATCCTGTCTGCCATCACAGGAGGTTTCCACACCTGGAAATGTTGAGACATGAGTTTAACAAAAGGAAACAATTATGATCCTTTGATTTCTACTAAATGAATGACAATGAAGGTGAGACGTAGTCAAATAGTTTTCTACAACTCTGTTTCTTTAAGACCATAATCTGCAAACAGGAAGTTTCTTTCTTGTACAGCAGAGAATTACACAGGCCTGTGACCAGTGAAGAAATGTAACTAAGTACATTTACTAAAACACTTCACATCACTGTACAGTTTTGGAGTGCTTGTACTTTTCTTGAGTATTTTCACTTTACGCAACTTACTTCTACTCCACTACATTTATTTCACAGCTTTACTGTGCAGCAGTTAGATTTAGGATTATTATTTTACATAAATAAAAAAAATACCATGTATGATTTGTGATATAGTTGAAAATAACCAGCAGTTGTTGTAGAGGTGTTTTGAGTTGGATCTTACCAACATTAAAATGCTATTTATGTGGCTATGAATCAGAAATACAAATACATCTGTGTTTCTTCCTCATTGATTTTCATTTTTCAATAATCCATCATGAGTCTGACTGTTAAAGCCATACAGGACCTGTTACGACTCAGGATCAGGCAGGTGAACACGATCAGGTTTTAAGTGTTTTAATAAAAGATCTTAAAGAATCTTGGTTGCAGAGTTCTTTGGTTTGATTAGGCTGGATCTTCAATGCACACAGAGACGAGACTTGGACATGACACATGAAGTGCATATGACGATCTGGCAACGAGACAATATACACACATGAGGTAATGGACAACAGGTGGAAACAATCAGGGCGGGGCAGACAATCACACCGACGGGAAACACACAATGGGAGGAAGTTAAGGGATCCTGAAACGAGAGGAGAAGTTAGGGATTTCAAAATAAAAGACACGCCAGAACAGGAAACAGAAACATGACAGACATGAAAACTTAACAGACACGACGAGACATGACAGGACCTCAAAGTTAAAATGATGAAAAACTCTGAACTTAACAGCAACTTAAGACAATGCTTAATCAGGCTTCAGTGGGCTGATTAAAAATAGAAACTGGTCTTTATGATAAAATATAACAATGAACACGATTTAGGTTGTACTGGAACAACTCTGGAAAAACAAAAGTGTTTTTCCATTCGATCTTGTATGGAATGATCAGGGACCTGGAAGTTTTAAAAATGTATGCACAAACTAAAAATCCCTCCTCAAACCAATACGAACAACAGTAAAATTGTAGTTCTGGTGAAAGATCATTTAAAAACAGTGATTTAAATATTATTTGGAAAAAATATATCATATGAATCAAAGAGAATTCAACAGATAATCCATTAATTTACATTTGTGTTCTCAATTTATATTCGACATAAAGTATCCCAAAAATGTAACTCCACAGAAAGTTTTTTGCAACATCAAATTAACAATAATGAATTGCTTTACCACAAAAAACATCTTTATCTCACAGGACCAAATCAGATAATGATATCTCAAACTGTGACAAAGCTCACCATGACAGACTCCAAGCAGCATCAGCAACAGTCCAAACACAACTTCCATTTCTGAAACGTCTCCTGAGAGTGATCAGTGAGGCTGTGAAGACTCTGAAAAAGTGCTGTGGTGCTATATTCATGGACAGCTTTTTAGAAATGAAAAAAGGAAGTAGATTCACCACGATGAGAGAGAAACCACACTTGTTATTTATAATCTACTAACTCTGTTCTTAAACAGTTTTTAAACACTTAATAAGTCACAGATATATTCTGCCTTTGCAAAACACTTAAAGATGAAAATCTGTAAAACAACTAAACCTTAGTTCAAAATCTGTACTGTTTATTTGTTCATGTGAGGGAAAAGGGACAAAGTGAGTTCACACAAGTAAATTGTGAAATGTTTTATCCTCATTGTGATGTAAACACTTCACTGCTTTAAACCTGCTCTAAAGGCTTTTTGAAGCTGTTGGGTTATGTGACATTGGTATCATTGATGATGATGTGTCATTCTCACATCAGGTTTAGTTCCTCATTTGTAGCATTTTGCAACCTCATTTGTCTCACCTAGATTCTGTTGCCTCCTATTGGAACCTGTTGAATTCAGGAAAATAGCATGAAAATATTAAAGACCAGCAGTCCAAGAAGCACAGTATTTCAATTAAGCCTCTAAAAGCAGTGATAGCCACATTATGTTCCACATTTATTCTACAAATAATCATTTCCTTGATTTGACTGTTGTCACCTGGTCACAGCAGACATTTTTTTGAGTGTTGAGTTATCTTTAACAGTAACATACAATATATCTTAAACAAGAGACGGAAATCTCTTCTTACCTTGTAAAATAAAACAAGAACTTTATTGAAGGCAAAAATAAAAGTTCATCAAAGTTGCAGTCTGTGATTAGAAGGTTAGAAGGGTAAAATGGGCTATATGGGTAAAACACACGACCGATTGACTCAATTTGTTAAATTTAAAAAAAAAATACAACAGAAAGCAATGAAAACACTATAATAATCAATAAGATTTGGATTATGACAGTAAAGATAAAGATAAAAGGGTTAAATAGAACATGACGTTGTGATATTATGTCATTTGTGTTGCTTCCTGTTTTGACCAGGACACTCTTGAAAAAGATGTTTTAATTTCAATCAGTCCTTTATTACTGGTTAAAACAAAGATTAATTCAAAATGAATGAAATCATAGTTCTATACTAAGTTAGTATATATGTAAATATGTTGAGCCATCAGCAGCTTCCACACAATCAATCAATAGCAAACAAAAACATTATACACTGAGCAGCCTGAATGTCTTCTCTGAAGATCACTTCAGATTTATTTGCCACATATTATCAAATAGAGTATAATGATAGAGAAATTTATATAATGTGATGTATGTATGCTTGTCAATTTATATCTTCTCGTACATAATTAACCTGCAAATTGCACTGAAAAAAAAATCTGCCAACATAAAATTTTTTTTTTTTATGACTACAATTATTTCCGTACTCAGGATGTTCATATGCACTTGCAGGCAAACCTGTATGAGGTCATTTTAACACAACAAGTCTCAGGCACATCACCGGGGCTCAGTACTATTTAAAACAGTCAAAACTCACACAACATCCTCAGACATCTCAGTACTGCTTCTTTTGTTCTTCACAACACAGAGAGGAAGCAGAATATCATAACTAACTACTTATGCCAGTTTCTCCTTTTATGTTGAGAGCAGTATCAGACTAGTTCTTCAAATTATTGTTCCAGGCTATACTCAAAGCCTTTTTTATATGTTATTATAAAAAACTGTTGCCATTATTACACATAGTTTGCTGAAGAACATGTACATGTACTGGTACATCAGCCAGTGTGGGAGTGTGAAAGAACGTGTCAGAGTAAACGTAGGTAGTTTCCTTAAAAGGCTGCTGGAGACAAAACATTTTACCAGAAGTCAGGAAATGTTTCTTAAGTTGTGTTGCAATTACATGTTTAGTTTCAGCACACTGAATTATTCATTTCATTCAGCTTTGAAGAAAGTGAAACAAATTGTAAACAAAACTGTCAACATTTAATATAAGCCATAAGCACAACTGGTCCCACAAAGATCTTCTCTTTTATTCAGTTATTTAAATCCTGCTCATTGTATTCTCTACATTCAGCCCTCATTCAAAATGGAAATCAATGAACATACAGACGTTATGATTTCAACATTTGCACAATATGTACAAGTACACAGCAAGATCCTTGATTTTCAACTTCATGTGTAAGAAACTAGACTAGAAAAAGTTACATTTATAATTGAACATTTGTTATGTTCTTGTGTAATTCTCCTCTCTACTTCTCTCTCTTCCTCTTGTATTTGTCCCTCCACTGACAACAGTTGATGAAAGGCAAATCTCCTAATATATTAAAAGACTTCTGACATTGCACTTGCAGTAATAAACACTTAACATCTCGTGCAGCATATATTAAAGCCTCTTAAACCAGTTCAGATCATTGTCTTGCAGAAATATTTTCTTGAATACAGAATTATTTATAAGCAACAGTAGCTCCTCTGTGAACCAGTAGAGGGAAACCTCACACCAAAAAGGTAGCTTAGCTACACTGAATAATGACACATGACACAATAAAAAAAGATGCTTGTAAAGGTTTTACACTGTTAGTCATTGTATATATATATATATATATATATATATATATATATATATATATATATATATATATATATATATATATATATATATATATATATATATATATACATATATATGTATGTATATATACACACACAGACACACGCACACACACACACATATATATAAACAATCATATATATATAAAACAAATGAAGCACTGATAAGTTGAATAAATTCATCACTTAAATCTCAACTTTTCTCTTCTAATAAAAATATCAACAAGATAGTATAAAGAAAATAAGAGTCAGCTCAGACTAGAGTCACATTACATGACCTTTCTTCTATACAAATGCAGGAAACACTCAGAACTTTTTAGTAGAAAGATGCTCATAGTTAGCTGCAAAATAAGTGAATTTGAGAAGAATAAAAACAGAGGACACTGAGGTGCTGGTTTAAGAAAATTACATTTCAGATGCAGAACTTCTCATTTCAACCATCAAAACAGAGTTCTCTTGATTTTCCATCCTTTTAGAGACAGCAGAGCCTCCATCTGACTTGTATTTCTTTTTCTTCCAAGCAAAATAGACGCCAATCACGATTAATATGAGAATCACCACAGCTGCTCGCACACCACAAATCAGCAGGGAGCGATCTGTTCAGATAAAGAGACACAAAAATCACATGTCAAGTTAGTGTTGTGAGTTAGTTTTCACTTACTGAAGAACCATGGAGGAAAAAACTGATTGACTGATGAGTGTGATGTGAGTGGAGGATTTTATGGACACTTTGATGTCACTCTCCTTACCCTCACGTTTCATGGTAGGGTTTGTTGGCTCATTACACAGGTTGTTACTGGCATCCAGCACCCACAGTGATATATGAGTCCCATTGCATAAGGTGCAGTTGATGAAGCCTATTAAAAGGAAACACATAAATGACAGATGTATAGTTAATCATCAGTGTCATAATAATCAAAGTTTTCTTACTCTTCTTCTCACTCACTGCAGGTGGATATCTTCTCCTCTTTCGAGACCTCACTGACATGTGATTCCTGACTGAACAGACCAGTTGTCCTGAGACGCCTTGTTTCAAAATGATGTCTTTGGCCTCATTATTTCCAGAGAGGAGTTCAGCGTCTGTCAGTGTGTGTCCATCCAGAGTCCAGCTGTACTGAGGACTGTCCCCTCCCTCAGAGGAGCAGGACACCCTCATGTCTCCCTGGGACAGACACTCAAAGACCAGCAGGACAGAGGACACAGGAGCTGAAGGAAACACACTCAGATGACTTTTGATGCAAACAGAAACTTTGTTATTCTACACACTTTCTAATAAAGAACAGGTATAGATGCAGATATATGTAAAATATGAACTATGTGTGGGTTAGCAATACAATATGACATGTCTCTATATCAATATCACTAAATTCCCCAGGAGAGAAAGATATTTATTTACCTTCAATGGTCAACTGTAGACTCCACTGCTCTGTCCTTCATTCATTTACTCTGTGCAATAACACTACACTTCTGTTCACTATTCATTTCACTGTTTCACTGTTTTTGCACTCTCTGAGATACCATATATTCTTATATGTACAGTCATGTGAAAAAATTGGGAGGACACCCCATTAAATAGTCAACGCTTTATTAAAAAATGTTCATAGCATAACAATGTCCAATCTTGTTTTTATTTATTTCTGGAAAAGAAAGTGATTTAATTGTAACTTAAACAACATAAATTAACATATTTTTACTCATTAAACAAAAGATATGAACAACAAAATGCGTATTTTAATGGAGGAAAAAATTAGGACATCCCCACATATTTTCCCACTTAAAATGGCTATATATCACACACAGGTACAATACAATGGGGGAAATAAGTATTGGACACTCAACTTTTTCTCATTATATTTATTTCCAAAGATGCCATTCATGTGACATTTCTTCCAGACACTGGTATTAACTCAAATAATCCACACATGAAAAGAAATCACAAGATTCAAGTCCATAAATAATGATTATGTGGAATTAAGTGCAATAACACAGGAAAAAAATATTGAACACACTATCTGAGACTCGTTTAATACTTTGTGGAGAAGCCTTCTGTTTGCAATGACTGCTTCCAGACGCTTCTTGTATGTATGAACTAATCGCCCACACTGCTCAGGTGTGATTTTTGCCCATTCCTCCGCACAGATTGTCTTCAAA
This sequence comes from Scortum barcoo, assembly GCA_023238725.1. Classification (NCBI taxonomy): domain Eukaryota; kingdom Metazoa; phylum Chordata; class Actinopteri; order Centrarchiformes; family Terapontidae; genus Scortum; species Scortum barcoo. The sequence continues at coordinate 16,638,378 of CM041554.1, forward strand.
TCTTGAATATTCTTTGGTGCCCTCTGGTGAACCCTTATCTTTAGTTCTTTCCACAAATGTTCAATCGGATTTAAGTCAGGTGATTGACTGGGCCATTCTAACACATTGATTTTCTTTTTTTTAAACCATTCAAGAGTCAACTTTGCCGTGTGCTTCGGATCATTATCCTGTTGAAAGGTCCAGCCACGTCTCATCTTCATCATCCTGGTGGATGGCAGCAGGTTCATCTCAAGAATTTGCCGATAGATGTTTCCATTCATTGCTCCTTCAATTATATGAAGTCTGCCAGTACCCCGAGATGAGAAACAACCCCATGCCATGATGTTTCCACCACCAAACTTCACTGTTGGTATAGTGTTATTTGGGTGATGTGCAGTGCCATTTCTCCTCCAAACATGGTGTGTAGTATGACAGCCAAAAAGTTCAATTTTGGTCTCATCTGACCAGACAACATTCTCCCAGTATTCCACAGGCTTATCCAGATGCTGTTTAGCAAACTTTAAACGAGCTTCAACATGCCTTTTTTTGAGGAACGGAGTCTTGCGGGCTGAGCGTCCATAGAGGCCATGGCGGTGGAGTGCATTGCCTATCGCTTTTCTCTGTAACACTTGTACCTGCTGCCTCCATGTCTTTCTGGAGCGCTTTCCGGTTGGTCCTTGGCTCTTTGAGAACTCTTCTGACCATCTTTCTGACTCCCTGGTCAGAAATCTTGCGAGGAGCTCCTGTGCGCGGCCTGTTGATGATAAGGTGATGCTTCTTCCACTTGCGGATAATGGCCCCAACGGTGCTTACTGGAATACTCAGATTCTTTGAGATAAGTCTATAACCAGTTCCATTCTGATGCTGAGCAACAATCAGGCTGCGAAGGTCTTGAGAGAGCTCCTTGCTTTTACCCATCATGAGATGTGTCTTGTTTGACTACTTGGTGAAAAAACAACCTGTTTATAGGGCCATCAATTAGCACTAACCCAGCTGATGTTGGTTTGCACTTATAGGAAGTACAAAGACTAATTACTTTCAGGTTTGAGATGGTATGGTGCCTTTCCTTGCCAAACTATACAGCTTTCCCATGGTGTGTTCAATACTTTTTTCCTGTGTTATTGCACTTAATTCCACATAATCATTATTTATGGACTTGAATCTTGTGATTTCTTTTCATGTGTGGATTATTTGAGTTAATACCAGTGTCTGGAAGAAATGTCACATGAATGGCATCTTTGGAAATAAATATAATGAGAAAAAAGTTGACGTGTCCAATACTTATTTCCCCCATTGTATATCAGATCAGGTGCACATGATCAGAACATCGTTACCCAGCATTTTGAAGGAGGCTTGCCCTATTTAAACCTCAGACATTTAGTTTGTTGTGCCCCTGTCTGTTGAAGTGAGAGTGAGCACCATGGTGAGATCCAAAGAGCTATCTGAGGCCCTCAGAAAAAAAGATTGTGGCTGCTTATGAGTCTGGTAAGGGATTTAAAAAGATATCAAAAGAATTTGACATCAGCCATTCCACCATCCGGAAAATTGTTTACAAGTGGAGGACATTCAAAACAACTGCCACCATGCCCAGGTCTGGCCGTCCAAGCAAGTTCACCCCCAGAGCAGACCGCAAGATGCTAAAAGAAGTCATCAAAAATCCTAAAATATCATCACGGGACCTACAGCAGGCTCTCACTACTGTCAATGTGAAAGTGCATGACTCTACTATCAGAAAGAGACTACACAAGTTTGACTTTCATGGGAGGTGTGCAAGGAGGAAACCTTTGCTCTCTAAAAAGAACATTAAGGCCAGACTGAAGTTTTCCAGAGAGAACATAGACAAAGACCAGGTCTTCTGGAATAATGTTCTTTGGACAGATTAGTCTAAAGTTGAATTATTTGGACACCAGAACAGAAGACATGTTTGGCGTAAACCAAATACAGCATTCCAGGGAAAGAACCTCATACCAACTGTGAAGCATGGAGGTGGAAGTGTCATGGTTTGGGGATGCTTTGCTGCAGCAGGACCCTGGCCAGCTCACCATCATAGAATCCACCATGAATTCTACTGTGTATCAGAGGGTGCTTGAAGAACATGTGAAACCATCTATAAAAAAATTTAAGCTGAAGTGGAACTGGACACTGCAACATGACAATGACCCAAAACATACCAGTAAATCCACCAAGGACTGGCTGAAAACTAAGAAGTGGAGAGTCCTGGAATGGCCCAGTCAAAGCCAGGATCTTAATCCCATTGAGATGCTGTAGGGGTGACTTGAAACGGGCTGTGCATGCAAGAAACCCCTCAAACATCTCACATGCTGAAAAGAATTCTGCATTGAGGAGTGGGGCAAACTTTCCTCAGATCGATGTCAGAGACTGGTAGATGGCTACAAGAAGCGTCTCACTGAAGTTATTTCAGCCAAAGGTGGTAACACTAGTTATTAGCGGGTAGGGTGTCCTAATTAAAAATTTAAAATACACATTTTTCTTCATATCTTTTGTTTGATGAGTGAAAATATGTTAATTTATGTTGTTTAGTTACAATTAAATCACTTTCTTTTCCAGAAATAAATAAAAACAAGATTGGACATTGTTATGTGAACATTTTTTAATAAAGCGTTGACTATTTAATGGGGTGTCCTAATTTTTTCACATGACTGTATATTCTCAGGCACACTTTATTAACTCCCTCTGTACTATATACAGGTATTACTTACAGTTATAGTTATAACTATTTATCCTGGATTATTCTATTTTTATTTTATTTTATGTCTTACATTTCTTACTTACTGTCTATTCTCCACTGTGTGTTTTCGCTGCTGTTACGCTGTAAATTTCCTCACTGTGGGACTAATAAAGGAATCTGAATTTGAATCAAATATTTGACATAATGTCAAAATGTAAGTCAGTGATGGTAAGATGTAGACCCGCAGAAACAGTGGGTTTGCTACAGCTTTGTGTCTCTGAGCAATTGAGTTTTTTCTTGTGCAGCTGATAAGTACACAGGCCTGTCACAAGTGATGAAATGTAATCTTGTACATTTACTAAAGCACAGTACTTCTATACACTTTTGAAGTACTTGTACTTTCCATCAGTTTTACTATTTTTTGCGATTTTCCCGTACTCCACTACATTTCATAGGGAAATATTGTAGTTTTTATTCCACTTTGTTTAAAAAAACATATTAGTTACTTTTCACTCTAACATTTTATGGAAAACAATGCATAATTCAAATAATATCTGATTTATTGATAGAAATGAAACTGACCAAAGGTCTGTAAAGAAGAGAACATTAAAATGCTGCTCACATGATGATGCATCAGTAATAATATAGGAATACATGATTATATATGATTGTATATGATAATATGTATGAAAATAAAACGTTCTGAATTGGGCCATTCACTACTCTGAATATTTTGATACTTAAAGAAAATGTTGCCAGTAACGTGTGAATTTTTACATAAAAATAAAACTAAAGAAATTTCAAAGCAGGTTTTTGCTGTACTCATTTCTCATGTTCACACTGGTCATCAAAAGACCGTTTACTAATGTCGTTTTAGTGTCAGTGATAGGAGAGAAAATCCATAGCAAAAAATGACAAACTTCCTGTCTTTTTGTTGCTTTTGTCCCTTCTGAGGGATCATAAAGAAGTGATTTTATATTAAAAACACTGATACTTTGATCTCCAAAACATCAGAAAAAAAATAGATATAAAAAAATAAAGAATAAAAATAAGAACATATAAAAAATGAAAGAGTCACTGGATCTGACTAACACAAAACATCAGACTACTCGTACTGTATAAGAAGTGAATTTGAGAAGAATAAAAACAGAGGACACTTGCTGGTTTAAGATAAACTTTTTTCAACCATCAAAACAGACCAATGACCAATCTGTTCTTTTTCTTCCAGATAAAGAGACACACTTACACCACAAATCATGAACCATGGAGAAAAAAACTGATTGACTGACAAGTGTGATGTGAGTGGAGGATTTTATGGACACTTTGATGTCACTTTCCTTACCCACAGTACGATTCATGGTAGGGGTTGTCGGTGGCTCATTACACAGGTTGTTACTGGCATCCAGCACCCACAGTGATACATAAGTCCCATCGGATAAGGTGCAGGTGATCAAGCCTGTTAAAAGAAAACAGCTAAATGACAGATGTATAGTTAATCATCAGTGTCATAATAATCAAAGTTTTTTACTCTTGTTCTCACTCACTGCAGGTGGATATGTTCTCTTCTTTCAAGACCTCACTGACATGTGATTCCTGACTGAGCAGACCAGTTGTCCTGAGACGCCTTGTTTCAAAATGATGTCTTTGGCCTCATTATTTCCAGAGAGGAGTTCAGCGTCTGTCAGTGTGTGTCCATCCAGAGTCCAGCTGTACTGAGGACTGTCCCCTCCCTCAGAGGAGCAGGATACCCTCATGTCTCCCTGGGACAGACACTCAAAGACCAGCAGGACAGAGGACACAGGAGCTGAAGGAAACACACTCAGATGACTTTTGATGCAAACAGAAACTTTGTTATTCTACACACTTTCTAATAAAGAACAGGTATAGATACATGCAGATATATGTCAAATATTAGAGCAGGAGACAAAGATATTTATTTACCTTCAATGATCAACTGTAGACTCCGATTCTCTGTCATTCGTCCATTTGAATCAAATATCATCAGAGTATATTCACCACCATCAGTCCTGCTCAGTCTGTTGATCCTAAATGTTCCATTACTGTGTGTAAATGAAGATCTGTCTTTTATCACATTACTCACAATCAGATTCTTTCTCCCACTGCAGTATTTCTCTTGTTTTATTTTGAAACCAGTGTGTATCTAAATATTTCTGAGGCGCTGTCCATCAGCTGGAGGACCACAGTTCCTCCCAAAGCTCCATAACACTGAGCTCCATCCTGTCTGCCATCACAGGAGGTTTCCACACCTGGAAATGTTGAGACATGAGTTTAACAAAAGGAAACAATTATGATCCTTTGATTTCTACTAAATGAATGACCATGATGGTCAGACATAGTCAAATACTTTCCTACAACTCTGTTTCACTCAGACCATAATCTGCAAACAGGAAGTTTCTTGTACAGCAGAGAATTACACAGGCCTGTGACCAGTGAAGAAATGTAACTAAGTACATTTACTAAAACACTTCATCACTGTACAGTTTTGGAGTGCTTGTACTTTTCTTGTGTATTTTCATTTTACGCCAACTTATTTCTACTCTACTACATTTATTTCACAGCTTTACTGTGCAGCAGTTAGATTTAGGATTATTAGTTTACATAAATAAAAAAACTACCATGTATGATTTGTGATATAGTTAAAAATAACCAGCAGTTGTTGTAAAGGTGTTTATTGAGTTGGATCTTACCAACATTAAAATGCTATTTATGTGGCTATGAATCAGAAATACAAATACATCTGTGTTTCTTCTTCATTGATTTTCATTTTTCAATAATCCATCATGAGTCTGACTGTTAAAGCCATACAGGACCTGTTACGACTCAGGATCAGGCAGGTGAACACGATCAGGTTTTAAGTGTTTTGATAAAAGATCTTAAAGAATCTTGGTTGCAGAGTTCTTTGGTTTGATTAGGCTGGATCTTCAATGCACACAGAGACGAGACTTGGACATGACACATGAAGTGCATATGACGATCTGGCGACGAGACAATATACACACATGAGGTAATGGACAACAGGTGGAAACAATCAGGGCGGGGCAGACAATCACACTGGCGGGAAACACACAATGGGAGGAAGTTAAGGGACCTGAAACACAAAATAAAAGGCAGACAAAATATGAATCAGGAAACAGAAACATGACAGACACATGAAAACTTAACAGACACTAACGAGACATGACAGAGACCTCAAAGTTAAAATTATGAAAAACTCTGAACTTAACAGCAACTTAAGACAATGCTTAATCAGGCTTCAGTGGGCTGATTAAAAATAGAAACTGGTCTTTGTGATAAAATATAACAATGAACACGATTTAGGTTGTAGTGGAACAACTCTGGAAAAACAAAAGTGTTTTTCCATCCATTCGATCTTGTATGGAATGATCAGGGACCTGGAAGTTTTAAAAATGTATGCACAAACTAAAAATCCCTCCTCAAACCAGTACGAACAACAGTAAAATTGTAGTTCTGGTGAAAGTTCATTTAAAAACAGTTTTTAAATACTTATTTGGAAAAAACATATCATATGAATCAGAGAGAATTCAACAGATAATCCATTCAATTTACATTTGTGTTCTCAATTTATATTCGACAAAAGTATCCCAAAAATGTAACCCACAGAAAGTTTTTCTGACACGCGTCAGCCATGGACTCCTTGTTTGGATATTCCATAGATTTTTATTGGGAAAACCTACAACATCAAATCAAATTAACAATAATGAATTGCTTTACCACAAAAAAGATCTTTATCTCACAGGACCAAATCAGATAATGATATCTCAAACTGTGACAAAGCTCACCATGACAGACTCCAAGCAGCATCAGCAACAGTCCAAACACAACTTCCATTTCTGAAACGTCTCCTGAGAGTGATCAGTGAGGCTGTGAAGACTCTGAAAAAGTGCTGTGGTGCTATATTCATGCACAGTTTTTAGAAATGAAAAAAGGAAGTAGATTCAGCACGATGAGTAGAGAAACCACACTTATTTATAATCTACTAACTCTGTTCTTTCATTTCTCTAATTATTATGGTTCAGTTTTTACGTTTTAGTTTTTAAAATATTAATAAGTCATAGATATATTCTGCCTTTGCAAAACACTTTGTAAGATGAAAACCATTAAAACACCTAAATCCTTTGTTCTATCCACGTGTTTCATGTGGATGACTTGAATCTATAAATCATCCTCAGTGTAAATACATTGAGTTGTCTTTGTTTCATAATGATACAAATATCAATATTCAAATCAAAGGTCATTTCATCAGTCCATCAAACTGAGATCTGAAGAGTTGAACTGATAGTTTGAACATCTGTACTGTTTATTTGTTCATGTGAGGGAAAAGGGACAAAGTGAGTGCACAGAAGTAAATTTTGAAATGTCTTATCCTCATTGTGATGTAAACACTTCACTGCTTTAAACCTGCTCTAAAGGCTTTTTGAAGCTGTTGGGTTATGTGACATTGGTATCACTGATAGCTGATGTGCCTCACATCAGGTTTAGTTCCTCATTTGTAACAGAAACACTCATTTTAGGTGCTAAAAACATACCACACTGTGGCTTCAAAATGTCCTTGAGAGAGACTCAGATGAGTTCTGTGTAGTCTAAAATCTGTCTTGAAGCTCAACATTTAACTCATATCATCCTTTTCTCTCTCAAGTGTCTCCCTAGATTCTGTTGCCCTCCACTGGAACCTGTTGAATTCAGGAAAATAACATGAAAGTATTAAAAGACTTGCATCAACAAACATCCATATTTTACACTGTTGATCTAGAGAAGCACAAGAACAGTATTTCAATTCAACCTCTAGAGGCAGTGATAGCTACTTGTTCTACATTTATTCTACAAATAATCAATTTCCTAGCTTTGGCTGTTGTCATCTTTAACATTAATATACACCATTTCTTAAACAAGAGATGGAAACCTCTTCTTACCTT
>CM041554.1:16646500-16693768 GCA_023238725.1 Scortum barcoo
ACAGCCAGGAGCAGAAACACTTTGAAGATGCCAGACATTGTTGGTTTCCTCTTTGGTCAAGATGAAAATAATGCTCGAAGAAATCTCGGTCCTTGTGTTGGAGATGAGAGAAAGAAGCTGTGATAAGTGAGAGGCCAGCTCGAGTCAAAGATAGAGAAGTGTGTTGAGAGAAGCACGATGAGGGGTCGCCTTAAATACTCTTTAGGCATGTCTCATCCTTCCTGTCTAAAGGAAATTTCTTACAACTGGGAAGTCAAACTAATAAACTGAAAGAAAAATACCCCAATCTCCCATCTCACTCTCCTTTCACTTTTCAGCATATGTAGTCATCATCTGAATAGAATTTTATAAGTGTTGGAAAGTGACATTTGTGACTTCATCTATTTGTCGAGTGAGGCACGGTGAGGGGTTGCCATAAATAAACTGCTTAGATACAAACCTCATTCTTCCTGTGATCAGGGGGATTTTTTTTGTGCGACCTCAAAGTGTAGCATTAAAAACCACAGGAAAAAAAATGTGTCTCTGTTCTAATAATCTAAAAAGATTTTATGTTTTCAAAGTACATTTAAATATTGTGTATGAGAAGAGGAATGTAACATCAGTGGTTTTATTGGGACTGTAAACCTGCATGAACAATTAAACTTTTGCATCAAACTTGTACTCACACTGTTTGAATGAATTTTAATATGACCTGTGAACAAATCTTTTATTTAGTTTGCTTAATGTATTTATCTAGACAGCATGAAAATAAAAGATTCAAAGTCACTTGGCGTGTGTGTTGTGAAACTCAAAGTAGATAATTCGAAGGAGGCTTATGCGTGATGTGTGTGTGTTTGTGTGCACGTGTGATGGGTGGGTGAAGTCTTTGAGACTGAACTGATCTGAGCTGCCCTGTCAGAGTCCAGTGGGAACATGCTGTTGGCTGATTATTGACCCTTTGATCCCAGAGTTGACCTGCAGCTTTAGTGTCCTCTGGTGTCTGATATATGTAAGATCCATGAATTGTGTCAAGAAGACACTTTGGACTGTAACTTCCTCTGATACTTAATGCTTGGCAACATTAATTCTGCATTAGATCACAGAATATGTGAACTGACACAGTTTTTATTTGTTGCACTGGCAGCTCTGAACCACAAGGTGACACAAACAGTGGATATGAGATCACAGAAAATCAATTACTCAGTGCTTACTCAACTTTCTTGTTCATTTTACTCAAAATCTCAAATTAACCAAAATGTAAAAAAACTTGGTTTACAGCACATTGAATTAATTTACAAAAACAGATAAAAAGAAATACAATGTGAAACTTTAGGTATATCAGTATAAATAGAGAAAATAAATAGACAATAAGTTTAATTTATTTCACATCTACATTCATTTAAGGTGCCTTTGTTTTGGGTCAGAAGTCACGTGAGTTTCTTTTTTATCCAAAGAGTTAAAGAGACAGTCAGATGCGAGCTGTGTTGGGTGCTTGCGGTTGAAGTGACCTCAGTTGAGGTAGTTCACTGTAGTAGAGCTTCTCTTTTTCCTGGAAATGGCGAGAAAAGAGAACGAGACACATAAGACACACTACAACAGTGAGGAGAAGGAAACTGTGTCACTCATTACTGTTATCTCTATTAAATATGGTGATTCATTGAGAGTTCATATCAGTAGTTGGGTGGTCAGAAGAAGAGGCTTGGATTGATGTCTGTAAATATACTCACAAGATGCTGGCAATGAGCCTTTTCACGTTGTCCAGCTCAGGGTTCAGGCAATAACGAAGGCCGCTGTTGTTGGTGACACTGTTGAAATGGACAATAGAGGTGAGCTCAGGTGAAGTGACTTAGGAGAGGCACTCTCTTTTCACAAATACAAACAGATAGATAAAATCTTCTAAATGGATTAAAATAACACTCTCTGTCTTATGTGCTGAAGACACAAGGCTCCTATTAGCACAAATACAAATCTCACTTAGTAATTATGACACATTACTGCATTAACATCCCACATTTCTTTAATCTTAATCAAAGAATTTGGAGTATCTTACACAATCTCCACTTTGTTACAGAAGTTGGTTGCTGGGTAGACTTGGATTTCCTTTACTGCAGATCTTGAGGCAATTGCTCTCCGGACTCTTCGGCACAGACACTGCTGTCCCGCTTCATACACTGAAGAGAAAGACAAGTAAAAAAATCAATAATGAATGAATGAAAAGCTTTTCATTGCATAGATTTAAGCTTGTAGCTGCCAAAACAGGTTAAAATGTCTATAAAAAAGTTGATTTCTTCTCCTTTCCTTGTCTGTCAACAGAACAAACCTCTTGTTTCTGTCAGAGTTGTAAAAAGGCAGAAAACTTACGTTGGGCTTTAGAGATGCAGACCATGACAGCCAGGAGCAGAAACACTTTGAAGATGCCAGACATTGTTGGTTTCCTCTTTGGTCAAGATGAAAATAATGAAATCTCGTTCCTTGTGTTGGAGATGAGAGAAAGGAGCTGTGATAAGTGAGAGGCCAAGTCTCGAGTCAAAGTCATAGACTGGAAAGGTTCCTCTTTCCTTTTTTCCATTCTCCTTCCATTCAGAAGTCATCATCTTAGCCTTTGTGTCATTCTTGAGAGAAGCACGATGAGGGGTCGCCTTAAATATGTCTCATCTTTAGTACACTATGAGTCAAACATCCAAAGCCATCATGTCTGTAGTCATCATGACTTCCTGTCATAATTGAAACTTACATTAACCATTACAACTCTTTCTATGAACAAATCTGTGTGTGTAATTGTTTAGAGTCTCAAATCCTGTAGGCATGACTGTGTAGATTAGGAGTTACTTACATTCTGACTGAAAATATTCCAGAAGTTAACTTAATAATTTCTAAAAACATGTGTGTCTTATTGTGTAATACAAAGCTACTGAGTAAGAAATCACGCCTTCATTCGTTTCATCCAGACATCTTATCTGAAAATTCTACTCTTTCAGTAAGAAATGTTTGGATGAAATTTTAAATGTAGTTAGTTTACACATGTATTATTGTGTTTTAGCAGATGCTTAGATAGGATGTCCTTTACTTGAAATTATGTAAAACAGGTTCATGAACACAAAATAGGAATTGTTATATGCACAGACAGTGTTGTTGTCATTGTATTAAAAATCACGCTGAACAGTGACACTCATTGTGACAGAGGTCACTCTCATAGATTTTGTCTGAAGTGCAGATGAACCACACGTTAGGTGACGGGGGCCAGATTCCTAAATTGTGTTTGCTTCCATCAAATAAAAGAAGTTATGACTTAGATACAGGTGAATGGATCTCAGACATTACTTTCATTGTTTATAGAATAATAAGTGCAAGCAAGAAAGACTTACCAGGGGGATGCAATTTTTTGTTTTGTGCGACCTCAAAGTGTAGCATTAAAAACCAAAGGAAAAAAAATGTGTCTCTGTTCTAATAATCTAAAAAGATTTTATGATTTTCAAAGTACATTTAAATATTGTGTATGAGAAGAGGAATGTAACATCAGTGGTTTTATTGGGACTGTAAACCTGCATGAACTGAAGAATTAAACTTTTACATCAAACTTGTACTCACACTGTTTGAATGAATTTTAATATGACATGTGAACAAATCTTTTAATTATATTTTGTCATAATGTATTTGATCCGTAAAGGACATTTATGTTCATGGAAAATAAAATGATTCAAAGTCACTTGGCATGTAAGGCACAGTTTATTTGTGAAACTTTCCAAGCTTCCTTTACATTTCTTTTTATTAGCTGAATGGTCAGAGAGAAAGCAAGAGGCTTACACAGTGCCTATGTTGTCAACAACAAAGGCCGTTCTTGTTGGTGTGTGTGAAAAACAACCACGGTGTGTGCATGTGATGGGTGGGTGAAGTCTTTGAGACTCAACTGATCTGAGCTTCATGTTACCCCTGTCAGAGTCCAGTGGGAACATGCTGTTGGCTGATTATTGACCCTTTGATCCCAGAGTTGACCTGCAGCTTTAGTGTCCTCTGGTGTCTGATATATGTAAGATCCATGAATTGTGTCAAGAAGACACTTTGGACTGTAACTTCCTCTGATACTTAATGCTTGGCAACATTAATTCTGCATTAGATCACAGAATATGTGAACTGACACAGTTTTTATTTGTTGCACTGGCAGCTCTGAACCACAAGGTGACACTGTGGATATAAACAGTATCTGACTCATCACAGAAAACAATTACTCAGTGCTTTCTTGATACTTGTTTTATTACAAAAATCTCAAATTAACAAAAAGCAAAAAAACTTGGTTTACAGCACAGGAATTAATTTACAAAAACAGATAAAAAGAAATACAATGTAAAATTTTAAGGTGCATATCAGTATAAATAGAGAATAAATAGACAGTAAGTTTAAATTTTTTTAACATCTACATTCATTTAAGGTGCCTTTTTTATGTCAGAGGTCATGTGAGTTTCTTTTTGATCCAAAGAGTTAAAGAGACAGTCAGATGCGAGCTGTGTTGGTGCTGCTTGCGGTTGAAGTGACCTCAGTTGAGGTAGTTCACTGTAGTAGAGCTTCTCTTTTTCCTGGAAATGGCGAGAAAAGAGAAAGAGACTCATAAGACACACTACAACAGTGAGGAGAAGGAAATGTGTCACTCATTACTGTTATCTCTATTAAATATGGTGATTCATTGAGAGTTCATATCAGTAGTTGGGTGGTCAGAAGAAGAGGCTTGGATTGATGTCTGTAAATATACTCACAAGATGCTGGCAATGAGCCTTTTCACGTTGTCCAGCTCAGGGTTCAGGCAATAACGAAGGCCGCTGTTGTTGGTGACACTGTTGAAATGGACAATAGAGGTGAGCTCAGGTGAAGTGACTTAGGAGAGGCACTCTCTTTTCACAAATACAAACAGATGGATAAAATCTTCTAAATGGATTAAAATAACACTCTCTGTCTTAATGTGCTGAAGACACAAGGCTCCTATTCAGCACAAATACAAATCTCACTTAGTAATTATGACACATTACTGCATTAACATCCCACATTTCTTTAATCTTAATCAAAGGATTTGGAGTATCTTACACAATCTCCACTTTGTTACAGAAGTTGGTTGCTGGGTAGACTTGGATTTCCTTTATTGCAGATCTTGAGGCAATTGTTCTCCGGACTGTTCTGCACAGACACTGCTGTCCCTGCATCAGTATCTAAAGAGAAAGACAAGTAAAAAAATCAATAATGAATGAATGAAAAGCTTTTCATTGCATAGATTTAAGCTTGTAGCTGCCAAAACAGGTTAAAATGTCTATAAAAAGTTGATTTCTTCTCCTTTCCTTGTCTGTCAACAGAACAAACCTCTTGTTTCTGTCAGAGTTGTAAAAAGGCAGAAATACTTACGTTGGGCTTTAGAGATGCAGACCATGACAGCCAGGAGCAGAAACACTTTGAAGATGCCAGACATTGTTGGTTTCCTCTTTGGTCAAGATGAAAATAATGCTCAAAGAAATCTCGTTCCTTGTGTTGGAGATGAGAGAAAGGAGCTGTGATAAGTGAGAGGCCAGCTCGAGTCAAAGATAGAGAAGTGTGTTGAGAGAAGCACGATGAGGGGTCGCCTTAAATACTCTATTTAGACGCATGTCTCATCCTTCCTGTCGAAAGGGAATTTTCTTAGTCAAACTAATAAACTGGGAAGTCATCATCTAAAACCAAAAAACTAAGGAAAGAATATAAAAATACATTGGAACTGTGAACATTTTAACATGAAGAAATAAACATATAAGGATAAGAATATAAAACAGTGGTTTCAACGTTGTACCACTGTTTGTGTGAACTCATGAAGAAATAAACTCAAATTTTTTTTTGATATTTTGTCAATTTATTTATTCTGACACCACAAAAATAAAGAAGATCTAAAGAACTTGTAAAAACTATTTGTGAAAATGAGCAAGTTAATGATGGCATGTCACCTTAGTCATCATTAACACAAAACTAAGTGTCATACTTCCTGTTGACATGAGTGTCATAGACCTCTGCTTGCTCCTTTTCTCCAGCTACGTTTCTGGTTCCTCTTTCCTTTTTTCCATTCTCCTTCCATTAACCAGACGCCTTCAGGCTTTTCGTTTCAATTCCTGCCAAATGTTTGGATGAAATTTTAAATGAAGTTAGTTTGGACACACATGTATTATTGTGTATTTGGCCAGGCAAGAGTGTGGGGAGGTGATGTTTGCAATGTCAGGCTGTGTGTGTAGTGCGTGTTCACCAGTGGCTAACACCTTTACAGTCTCAAATCACTGTATTTTGATTCATCCATGACTTGGACATGTAAAGAGCACTGAAGCGTCCACACAGCACACCACTCAGCAACTCAGCAGAAGTCATCATCTGAAGCTTGAAGCCCCTGCGGCCTGTCTGGGAATGAGGATCATGACATTGAAGTGTTTGTAGGTGTTTCTATTGTATGTGACGATGAGAGGAAAATACACACTTCAAATTATATATTTAAAACTTTAGATGGGAGGCCATACATTATATTTCCTGTAAAAGTTAACACCTTGTGATGTGTGTGTGTGTGTGTGTGGGAGCCACAAGGGGAACTGTTGGTATAAGACACAAACAGTGTAAGACTTCGGGGAAGTCGATTACTTAATATTTCTGTAACCAGGTGGCTAAAGAATAACCATAAAATGATATATATGTGAAACAAAACCCATGTAAATGAAATTCTCAGCTATAGCAGGGCCGCTGTTTATTCTGACTTTGGACAGCAGAGGGCTTAGTTTTACCTTTTCCTCAGAGCAGGTCATAGGTCAGAGCGCGCTGGGGAAAAAACAGGAAGTACAACACTACGCGCTATTTTACAGGGAGCAGCTGCTTTTCCTAACAGATTGCTGATTCTTGTGGATTGAAAATACTACTATGTGGGCCACTGAAGCTCGTTATCATGAATTGAGATTAGAGAGGCTACTGCCGTATTTGAGATAATAGTGCTATACTGGTGCTGGAATAGTACTGAAATTATTTTATTTATATAGATTGTCCTTCTTTATTTGGGACAGTGAGCCATTTTCAGTGAACAGTGAAAGCCAACTTTGGTTTATTTATTTATTTTTTTTAACCACAAAAAAATCAGAACTACAACATAACAGAAAAGACAATAAAGATCCCACCAAATAGCATTTGAAGTTGTGTGTGTGATCTCTCCCAGCTTCATTTCCATGGTATTTTTCTTTAAAATTCAGAACTAAATTTACCAAAGGTGTTTATTATTATTTTCATTCCTGAGACCAGACATAAACCTTTGAAAAATCTTTAAAAAATGGTTCAGTGACACTCAAGGTTTAATCTTGATTAAAGAGTTTAGAGTATCTTACAAAATCTCCATTTTGTCACAGAGGACAGATGCTGTGTAGATTAGGATGTCCTTTACTTCAGACTCTGAGGCAGTGCCCTTCCTGACATGTCGACACAAACACTGCTGTCCTGGTTCATGAACTACATGAAAGATGAGGAAAAAATCAAGAGTTAATTGAATAAGAATCTTTTTTGCTGCACAGATTTCTTCTTACAGCAACTAAAAAATGTATAAAAAGTTTATTTTTTCTTGCACTCTTATTGTATGTCAACAAAACAAACTTCACGCTGTCTGTGTTAGAGTTGTAAGTAGTCATGTAAAAAGACTAAAACATGCTGAGCATTACAGAGACGCAGACCATGACATCCAGGAGCAGACACTCTCTGAAGATGACGCCATTAATGGTTTCCTCTTTGTTTAAGATGAAAATGATGCTCGAAAACATTTTGTTCTTTGGGCTGGAGATGAGAGAAAGAAAAAAAGAAATCAGCTAGAGTCAAAGGAAACGGAGTGTGTCGAGTGAGGCACGGTGAGGGGTCGCCTATAAATAAAGCTGTTTAGATACAAACCTCTGTCTTCCTGTGATCAGGGGGATTTTTTTTGTGCGACCTCAAAGTGTAGCATTAAAAACCACAGGAAAAAAAATGTGTCTCTGTTCTAAAATAATCTAAAAAGATTTTATGTTTTCAAAGTACATTTAAATATTGTGTATGAGAAGAGGGAATGTAACATCAGTGGTTTTATTGGGACTGTAAACCTGCATGAACAATTAAACTTTTACATCAAACTTGTACTCACACTGTTTGAATGAATTTTAATATGACCATATGAAAAGATGTGAACAAATCTTTTAATTATATTTTGCTTAATGTATTTATCTAGACAGCATGGAAAATAAAAGATTCAAAGTCACTTGGCATGTAAACATTATTTGTGAAACTTTCCAAGTAGCTGAATGGTCAGAAGAGGAAGGCTTGCAATGAAAGTGCAAATTTTTGTGTGTGTGTTTGTGTGCACGTGTGATGGGTGGGTGAAGTCTTTGAGACTCAACTGATCTGAGCTGCACCTGTCAGAGTCCAGTGGGAACATGCTGTTGGCTGATTATTGACCCTTTGATCCCAGAGTTGACCTGCAGCTTTAGTGTCCTCTGGTGTCTGATACATATAAGATCCATGAATTGTGTCAAGAAGACACTTTGGACTGTAACTTCCTCTGATACTTAATGCTTGGCAACATTATTCTGCATTAGATCACAGAATATGTGAACTGACACAGTTTTTTCATTTGTTGCACTGGCAGCTCTGACCTAACCACAAGGTGACACAAACAGTATCTGACTCATCACAGAAAACAATTACTCGGTGCTTCCTTGATACTTGTTTTATTACAAAAATCTCACTCAAATTACCAAAATGTAAAAAAACTTGGTTTACAGCACATTAATTAATTCACAAAAACAGATAAAAAGAAATACAATGTGAAAACTTTAGTAAGGTGCATATCAGTATAAATAGAGGATAAATAGCCAGTAAGTTTCATTTTTTTAACATCTACATTCATTTAAGGTGCCTTTTTTATGTCAGAGGTCATGTGAGTTTCTTTTTGATCCAAAGAGTTAAAGAGACAGTCAGATGCGAGCTGTGTTGGTGCTGCTTGCGGTTGAAGTGACCTCAGTTGGTCTTCACTGTAGTAGAGCTTCTCTTTTTCCTGGAAATGGCGAGAAAAGAGAAAGAGACTCATAAGACACACTACAACAGTGAGGAGAAGGAAATGTGTCACTCATTACTGTTATCTCTATTAAATATGGTGATTCATTGAGAGTTCATATCAGTAGTTGGGTGGTCAGAAGAAGAGGCTTGGATTGATGTCTGTAAATATACTCACAGGATGCTGGCAATGAGCCTTTTCATGTTGTCCAGCTCAGGGTTCAGGCAATAACGAAGGCCGCTGTTGTTGGTGACACTGTTGAAATGGACAATAGAGGTGAGCTCAGGTGAAGTGACTTAGGAGAGGCACTCTCTTTTCACAAATACAAACAGATAGATAAAATCTTCTAAATGGATTAAAATAACACTCTCTGTCTAATGTGCTGAAGACACAAGGCTCCTATTAGCACAAATACAAATGTCACTTAGTAATTATGACACATTACTGCATTAACATCCCACATTTCTTTAATCTTAATCAAAGGATTTGGAGTATCTTACACAATCTCCACTTTGTTACAGAAGTTGGTTGCTGGGTAGACTTGGATTTCCTTTATTGCAGATCTTGAGGCAATTGTTCTCCGGACTGTTCTGCACAGACACTGCTGTCCTGCATCAGTATCTAAAGAGAAAGACAAGTAAAAAAATCAATAATGAATGAATGAAAAGCTTTTTCATTGCATAGATTTAAGCTTGTAGCTGCCAAAAACAGGGTTAAAATGTCTATAAAAAAGTTGATTTCTTCTCCTTTCCTTGTCTGTCAACAGAACAAACCTCTTGTTTCTGTCAGAGTTGTAAAAAGGCAGAAAAACTTACGTTGGGCTTTAGAGATGCAGACCATGACAGCCAGGAGCAGAAACACTTTGAAGATGCCAGACATTGTTGGTTTCCTCTTTGGTCAAGATGAAAATAATGCTCGAAGAAATCTCGGTTCCTTGTGTTGGAGATGAGAGAAAGGAGCTGTGATAAGTGAGAGGCCAGCTCGAGTCAAAGATAGAGAAGTGTCTTGAGAGAAGCACGATGAGGGGTCGCCTTAAATACTTTCTCTTTAGACGCATGTCTCATCCTTCCTGTCTAAAGGAAATTTCTTACAACTGGCCTTCATTCAATTCCAACTATTTTTTTATCAGAGCTTCACTTCACCAAGAAGTCAAACTAATAAACTGAAAGAAAAATACCCCAATCTCCCATCTCACTCTCCTTTCACTTTGGCACACAAAATCAGCACTTTGGCTGTATGTAGTCATCATGTCTTACACAAGTTGAAAAAAATAGAATTTTATAAGTGTTGGAAAGTGACATTTGTGACATTGTTGGTTTTCATCTATTTGTCGAGTGAGGCACGGTGAGGGGTTGCCATAAATAAACTGCTTAGATACAAACCTCATTCTTCCTGTGATCAGGGGTGGAGATTTTTTTTGTGCGACCTCAAAGTGTAGCATTAAAAACCAACAGGAAAAAAAATGTGTCTCTGTTCTAATAATCTAAAAAGATTTTATGTTTTCAAAGTACATTTAAATATTGTGTATGAGAAGAGGAATGTAACATCAGTGGTTTTATTGGGACTGTAAACCTGCATGAACAATTAAACTTTTACATCAAACTTGTACTCACACTGTTTGAATGAATTTTAATATGACCATGTGAACAAATCTTTTAATTATATTTTGCTTAATGTATTTATCTAGACAGCATGAAAATAAAAGATTCAAAGTCACTTGGCATGTAAACATTATTTGTGAAACTTTCCAAGTAGCTGAATGGTCAGCAACTTAAAAAGAGGAGGCTTACTGTGCAGTGCCTTTGATGTGTGTGTGTGCATGTGATGGGTGGGTGAACTTCAATCCAAGTCCATTCTCTTCTCTTTGAGACTCAACTGATCTGAGCTGCCACCTGTCAGAGTCCAGTGGGAACATAAGAGAGGGAGCTGTTGGCTGATTATTGACCCTTTGATCCCAGAGTTGACCTGCAGCTTTAGTGTCCTCTGGTGTCTGATATATGTAAGATCCATGAATTGTGTCAAGAAGACACTTTGGACTGTAACTTCCTCTGATACTTAATGCTTGGCAACATAATTCTGCATTACATCACAGAATATGTGAACTGACACAGTTTTCATTTGTTGCACTGGCAGCTCTGAACCACAAGGTGACACAAACAGTAAACAAGATGGAGGCGACACAGTAT
Source organism: Scortum barcoo (assembly GCA_023238725.1). Lineage (NCBI taxonomy): Eukaryota > Metazoa > Chordata > Actinopteri > Centrarchiformes > Terapontidae > Scortum > Scortum barcoo. The sequence goes on from CM041554.1 coordinate 16,657,712, forward strand.
CGTATTACTGACTTATCACAGAAAACAATTACTCAGTGCTTTCTTGATACTTGTTTTATTACAAAAATCTCAAATTAACAAAAAGCAAAAAAACTTGGTTTACAGCACAGGAATTAATTTACAAAAACAGATAAAAAGAAATACAATGTAAAATTTTAAGGTGCATCAAAAAGCCCAAATCAGTATAAATAGAGAATAAATAGACAGTAATAAGTTAAATTTTTTTAACATCTACATTCATTTAAGGTGCCTTTTTTATGTCAGAGGTCATGTGAGTTTCTTTTTGATCCAAAGAGTTAAAGAGACAGTCAGATGCGAGCTGTGTTGGTGCTGCTTGCGGTTGAAGTGACCTCAGTTGGTGTGACTGTAGTAGAGCTTCTACTTTTTCCTGGAAATGGCGAGAAAAGAGAAACGAGACTACATAAGACACACTACAACAGTGAGGAGAAGGAAACTGTGTCACTCATTACTGTTATCTCTATTAAATATGGTGATTCATTGAGAGTTCATATCAGTAGTTGGGTGGTCAGAAGAAGAGGCTTGGATTGATGTCTGTAAATATACTCACAAGATGCTGGCAATGAGCCTTTTCACGTTGTCCAGCTCAGGGTTCAGGCAATAACGAAGGCCGCTGTTGTTGGTGACACTGTTGAAATGGACAATAGAGGTGAGAGCTCAGGTGAAGTGACTTAGGAGAGGCACTCTCTTTTCACAAATACAAACAGATAGATAAAATCTTCTAAATGGATTAAAATAACACTCTCTGTCTAATGTGCTGAAGACACAAGGCTCCTATCAGCACAAATACAAATCTCACTTAGTAATTATGACACATTACTGCATTAACATCCCACATTTCTTTAATCTTAATCAAAGGATTTGGAGTATCTTACACAATCTCCACTTTGTTACAGAAGTTGGTTGCTGGGTAGACTTGGATTTCCTTTACTGCAGATCTTGAGGCAATTGTTCTCCGGACTGTTCTGCACAGACACTGCTGTCCTGCATCAGTATCTAAAGAGAAAGACAAGTAAAAAAATCAATAATGAATGAATGAAAAGCTTTTTCATTGCATAGATTTAAGCTTGTAGCTGCCAAAACAGGTTAAAATGTCTATAAAAAGTTGATTTCTTCTCCTTTCCTTGTCTGTCAACAGAACAAACCTCTTGTTTCTGTCAGAGTTGTAAAAAGGCAGAAAAACTTACGTTGGGCTTTAGAGATGCAGACCATGACAGCCAGGAGCAGAAACACTTTGAAGATGCCAGACATTGTTGGTTTCCTCTTTGGTCAAGATGAAAAAATGCTTAATGAAATCTCGTTCCTTGTGTTGGAGATGAGAGAAAGGAGCTGTGATAAGTGAGAGGCCAGCTCGAGTCAAAGATAGAGAAGTGTGTTGAGAGAAGCACGATGAGGGGTCGCCTTAAATACTCTATTTAGACGCATGTCTCATCCTTCCTGTCAAAAGGGAATTTCTTACAACTGGAAAGTCAAACTAATAAACTGAAAGAAAAATACCCCAATCTCCCATCTCACTCTCATTTCACTTGTCAGCATATGTAGTCATCATCTAAATAGACTTTAGATTTTAAAGTACATTTTAACATTACATATAAGGATAAGAATATAAAAAGTGGTTTACCTCATTGGAACTGTGAACTTGCATGAAGAAATAAACCTTTACATCAACGTTGTACTAACACTGTTTGTGTGAACTGTCATACTGACCTATGAACAAATCTTTATTTGATATATTGTACAATTTACTTATTCTGACACCACAAAAATAAAGAAGACTCTAAAGAATTGGGGCTTGTAAAAACTATTTTGAAAATGATGCAAGTTAATGATGGCATTTAGGTCACCTTAGTGTTACTTACCATTTCTAAATATTCCAAAGTTAACATAAATATCATGTCAAATGAGTGTTGGAAATTGACATTTGTGACTTCCTGTTGACATGAGTGTCATAGACCATCTGCTTGCTCCTTTTCTCCAGCTACGTTTCTGGTTCCTCTTTCCTTTTTTCCATTCTCCTTCCATTAACCAGACGCCTTCAGGCTTTTCGTTTCAATTCCTGCCAAATGTTTGGATGAAATTTTAAATGAAGTTAGTTTGGACACACATGTATTATTGTGTATTTGGCCAGGCAGAGTGTGGGGAGGTGATGTTTGCAATGTCAGGCTGTGTGTGTAGTGCGTGTTCACCAGTGGCTAACACCTTTACAGTCTCAAATCACTGTATTTTGATTCATCCATGACTTGGACATGTAAAGAGCACTGAAGCATCCACACAGCACACCACTCAGCAACTCAGCAGAAGTCATCATCTGAAGCTTGAAGCCCCTGCGGCCTGTCTGGGAATGAGGATCATGACATTGAAGTGTTTGTAGGTGTTTCTATTGTATGTGACGATGAGAGGAAAATACACACTTCAAATTATATATTTAAAACTTTAGATGGGGTAGGCCATACATTATATTTCCTGTAAAAGTTAACACTTGTGTGCGTGTGTGTGTGTGTGTGTGTGTGTGTGTAGGGAGCCACAAGGAGGGAACTGTTGGTATAAGACACAAACAGTGTAAGACTTCGGGGAAGTAGATTACTTAATATTTCTGTAACCAGGTGGTTAAAGAATAACCATAAAATTATATATGTAGGAAACAAAACCCATGTAAATGAAATTCTCAGCTATAGCAGGGCCGCTGTTTATTCTGACTTTGGACAGCAGAGGGCTTAGTTTTACCTTTTCCTCAGAGCAGGTCATAGGTCAGAGCGCGCTGGGGAAAAAACAGGAAGTACAACACTACGCGCTATTTTACAGGGAGCAGCTGCTTTTCCTAACAGATTGCTGATTCTTGTGGATTGAAAATACTATATGTGGGCCACTGAAGCTCGTTATCTGTGAATTAGAGAAGGCTACTGCCGTATTTGAGATATTAGTGCTATACTGGTGCTGGAATAGTACTGAAATTATTTTATTTATATAGATTGTCCTTCTTTATTTGGGACAGTGAGCCATTTTCAGTGAACAGTGAAAGCCAACTTTGGTTTATTTATTTATTTTTTTTAACCACAAAAAATATCAGAACTACAACATAACAGAAAAGACAATAAAGACCCCACCAAATAGCATTTGAAGTTGTGTGTGTGATCTCTCCCAGCTTCATTTCCATGGTATTTTTCTTTAAAATTCAGAACTAAATTTACCAAAGGTGTTTATTATTATTTTCATTCCTGAGACCAGACATAAACCTTTGAAAAATCTTTAAAAAATGGTTCAGTGACACTCAAGGTTTAATCTTGATTAAAGAGTGTAGAGTATCTTACAAAATCTCCATTTTGTCACAGAGGACAGATGCTGTGTAGATTAGGATGTCCTTTACTTCAGACTCTGAGGCAGTGCCCTTCCTGACATGTCGACACAAACACTGCTGTCCTGGTTCATGAACTACATGAAAGATGAGGAAAAAATCAAGAGTTAATTGAATAAGAATCTTTTTTGCTGCACAGATTTCTTCTTACAGCAACTAAAAAATGTATAAAAAGTTTATTTTTTCTTGCACTCTTATTGTATGTCAACAAAACAAACTTCACGCTGTCTGTGTTAGAGTTGTAAGTAGTCATGTAAAAAGACTAAAACATGCTGAGCATTACAGAGACGCAGACCATGACATCCAGGAGCAGACACTCTCTGAAGATGACGCCATTAATGGTTTCCTCTTTGTTTAAGATGAAAATGATGCTCAAAAACATTTTGTTCTTTGGGCTGGAGATGAGAGAAAGAAAAAAAGAAATCAGCTAGAGTCAAAGGAAACGGAGTGTGTCGAGTGAGGCACGGTGAGGGGTCGCTATAAATAAGCTGTTTAGATACAAACCTCTGTCTTCCTGTGATCAGGGGGATTTTTTTTGTGCGACCTCAAAGTGTAGCATTAAAAACCAACAGGAAAAAAAATGTGTCTCTGTTCTAATAATCTAAAAAGATTTTATGTTTTCAAAGTACATTTAAATATTGTGTATGAGAAGAGGAATGTAACATCAGTGGTTTTATTGGGACTGTAAACCTGCATGAACAATTAAACTTTTACATCAAACTTGTACTCACACTGTTTGAATGAATTTTAATATGACCATGTGAACAAATCTTTTAATTATATTTTGCTTAATGTATTTATCTAGACAGCATGAAAATAAAAGATTCAAAGTCACTTGGCATGTAAACATGGAAATCCACAAAGTGTTATTTGTGAAACTTTCCAAGTAGCTGAATGGTCAGAAGAGGAGGCTTACTGTGCGATGTATTTGTAGGCACAGTGTGTGTGTGAAATTCAAAACGTTGGTTGTGTGCATGTGATGGGTGGGTGAAGTCTTTGAGACTCAACTGATCTGAGCTGCCACCTGTCAGAGTCCAGTGGGAACCATGCTGTTGGCTGATTATTGACCCTTTGATCCCAGAGTTGACCTGCAGCTTTAGTGTCCTCTGGTGTCTGATACATGTAAGATCCATTGAATTGTGTCAAGAAGACATTTTGGACTGTAACTTCCTCTGATACTTAATGCTTGGCAACAACATTATTCTGCATTACATCACAGAATATGTGAACTGACACAGTTTTTCATTTGTTGCACTGGCAGCTCTGAACCACAAGGTGACACAAACAGTATCTGACTCATCACAGAAAACAATTACTCAGTGCTTCCTTGATACTTGTTTTATTACAAAAAAACTCAAATTACCGAAATGTAAAAAAACTTGGTTTACAGCACATTAATTAATTCACAAAAACAGATAAAAAGAAATACAATGTGAAACTTTTAGTATAAATAGTATAAATAGAGGATAAATAGCCAGTAAGTTTCATTTTTTTAACATCTACATTCATTTAAGGTGCCTTTTTTATGTCAGAGGTCATGTGAGTTTCTTTTTGATCCAAAGAGTTAAAGAGACAGTCAGATGCGAGCTGTGTTGGTGCTGCTTGCGGTTGAAGTGACCTCAGTTGGTCTTCACTGTAGTAGAGCTTCTCTTTTTCCTGGAAATGGCGAGAAAAGAGAAAGAGACACATAAAACACACTACAACAGTGAGGAGAAGGCACTGTGTCACTCATTACTGTTATCTCTATTAAATATGGTGATTCATTGAGAGTTCATATCAGTAGTTGGGTGGTCAGAAGAAGAGGCTTGGATTGATGTCTGTAAATATACTCACAAGGATGCTGGCAATGAGCCTTTTCATGTTGTCCAGCTCAGGGTTCAGGCAATAACGAAGGCCGCTGTTGTTGGTGACACTGTTGAAATGGACAATAGAGGTGAGATCAGGTGAAGTGACTTAGGAGAGGCACTCTCTTTTCACAAATACAAACAGATAGATAAAATCTTCTAAATGGATTAAAATAACACTCTCTGTCTAATGTGCTGAAGAACACAAGGCTCCTATTAGCACAAATACAAATCTCACTTAGTAATTATGACACATTACTGCATTAACATTAATATCCCACATTTCTTTAATCTTAATCAAAGGATTTGGAGTATCTTACACAATCTCCACTTTGTTACAGAAGTTGGTTGCTGGGTAGACTTGGATTTCCTTTATTGCAGATCTTGAGGCAATTGTTCTCCGGACTGTTCGGCACAGACACTGCTGTCCTGCATCAGTATCTAAAGAGAAAGACAAGTAAAAAAATCAATAATGAATGAATGAAAAGCTTTTCATTGCATAGATTTAAGCTTGTAGCTGCCAAAAACAGGGTTAAAATGTCTATAAAAAGTTGATTTCTTCTCCTTTCCTTGTCTGTCAACAGAACAAACCTCTTGTTTCTGTCAGAGTTGTAAAAAGGCAGAAAAACTTACGTGGGCTGGGCTTTAGAGATGCAGACCATGACAGCCAGGAGCAGAAACACTTTGAAGATGCCAGACATTGTTGGTTTCCTCTTTGGTCAAGATGAAAATAATGCTCGAAGAAATCTCGGTTCCTTGTGTTGGAGATGAGAGAAAGAAGCTGTGATAAGTGAGAGGCCAGCTCGAGTCAAAGATAGAGAAGTGTCTTGAGAGAAGCACGATGAGGGGTCGTCGCCTTAAATACTCTCTTTAGACGCATGTCATGTCTCATCCTTCCTGTCTAAAGGAAATTTCTTACAACTGGGAAGTCAAACTAATAAACTGAAAGAAAAATACCCCAATCTCCCATCTCACTCTCCTTTCACTTTTCAGCATATGTAGTCATCATCTGAATAGAATTTTATAAGTGTTGGAAAGTGACATTTGTGACTTCGATTGAGAGAAGAAAGCAATCTATATTTGTCGAGTGAGGCACGGTGAGGGGTTGCCATAAATAAACTGCTTAGATACAAACCTCATTCTTCCTGTGATCAGGGGGATTTTTTTTATGCGACCTCAAAGTGTAGCATTAAAAACCAACAGGAAAAAAAATGTGTCTCTGTTCTAATAATCTAAAAAGATTTTATGTTTTCAAAGTACATTTAAATATTGTGTATGAGAAGAGGAATGTAACATCAGTGGTTTTATTGGGACTGTAAACCTGCATGAACAATTAAACTTTTACATCAAACTTGTACTCACACTGTTTGAATGAATTTTAATATGACCTGTGAACAAATCTTTTAATTATATTTTGCTTAATGTATTTATCTAGACAGCATGAAAATAAAAGATTCAAAGTCACTTGGCATGTAAACATTATTTGTGAAACTTTCCAAGTAGCTGAATGGTCAGAAGAGGAGGCTTACTGTGCATGTGTGTGATGTGTGTGTGTGTGTGCATGTGATGGGTGGGTGAAGTCTTTGAGATTCAACTGATCTGAGCTGCCCCTGTCAGAGTCCAGTGGGAACATGCTGTTGGCTGATTATTGACCCTTTGATCCCAGAGTTGACCTGCAGCTTTAGTGTCCTCTGGTGTCTGATACGATATATGTAAGATCCATGAATTGTGTCAAGAAGACACTTTGGACTGTAACTTCCTCTGATACTTAATGCTTGGCAACATTAATTCTGCATTAGATCACAGAATATGTGAACTGACACAGTTTTTCATTTGTTGCACTGGCAGCTCTGAACCACAAGGTGACACAAACAGTATCTGACTTATCACAGAAAACAATTACTCAGTGCTTTCCTTGATACTTGTTTTATTACAAAAATCTCAAATTAACAAAAAGCAAAAAAACTTGGTTTACAGCACAGGAATTAATTTACAAAAACAGATAAAAAGAAATACAATGTAAAATTTTAAGGTGCATATCAGTATAAATAGAGAATAAATAGACAGTAATTTAAATTTTTTTAACATCTACATTCATTTAAGGTGCCTTTTTTATGTCAGAGGTCATGTGAGTTTCTTTTTGATCCAAAGAGTTAAAGAGACAGTCAGATGCGAGCTGTGTTGGTGCTGCTTGCGGTTGAAGTGACCTCCAGTTGGTGTGACTGTAGTAGAGCTTCTTCTCTTTTTCCTGGAAATGGCGAGAAAAGAGAAACGAGACTACATAAGACACACTACAACAGTGAGGAGAAGGAAATGTGTCACTCATTACTGTTATCTCTATTAAATATGGTGATTCACTGAGAGTTCATATCAGTAGTTGGGTGGTCAGAAGAAGAGGCTTGGATTGATGTCTGTAAATATACTCACAAGATGCTGGCAATGAGCCTTTTCATGTTGTCCAGCTCAGGGTTCAGGCAATAACGAAGGCCGCTGTTGTTGGTGACACTGTTGAAATGGACAATAGAGGTGAGCTCAGGTGAAGTGACTTAGGAGAGGCACTCTCTTTTCACAAATACAAACAGATAGATAAAATCTTCTAAATGGATTAAAATAACACTCTCTGTCTAATGTGCTGAAGACACAAGGCTCCTATCAGCACAAATACAAATCTCACTTAGTAATTATGACACATTACTGCATTAACATCCCACATTTCTTTAATCTTAATCAAAGGATTTGGAGTATCTTACACAATCTCCACTTTGTTACAGAAGTTGGTTGCTGGGTAGACTTGGATTTCCTTTATTGCAGATCTTGAGGCAATTGTTCTCCGGACTGTTCTGCACAGACACTGCTGTCCTGCATCAGTATCTAAAGAGAAAGACAAGTAAAAAAATCAATAATGAATGAATGAAAAGCTTTTCATTGCTTAGATTTAAGCTTGTAGCTGCCAAAACAGGTTAAAATGTCTATAAAAAGTTGATTTCTTCTCCTTTCCTTGTCTGTCAACAGAACAAACCTCTTGTTTCTGTCAGAGTTGTAAAAAGGCAGAAAAACTTACGTTGGGCTTTAGAGATGCAGACCATGACAGCCAGGAGCAGAAACACTTTGAAGATGCCAGACATTGTTGGTTTCCTCTTTGGTCAAGATGAAAATAATGAAATCTCGGTCCTTGTGTTGGAGATGAGAGAAAGGAGCTGTGATAAGTGAGAGGCCAGCTCGAGTCAAAGATAGAGAAGTGTGTTGAGAGAAGCACGATGAGGGGTCGCCTTAAATACTCTCTTTAGACGCATGTCTCATCCTTCCTGTCTAGAAAGGGAATTTCTTAGAACTGGGAAGTAAAACCAAAAAACTAAACGGAAAGAAAAATACCTCCACTCTCCCATCTCACTCTCCTTTCACTTGTCAGCATATGTAGTCATCATTAACTAAGTGTCTTAGACCATCTGCTTTGCCCCTTTTCTCCAGCTACGTTTCTGGTTCCTCTTTCCTTTTTTCCATTCTCCTTCCATTAACCAGACGCCTTCAGGCTTTTCGTTTCAATTCCTGCCAAATGTTTGGATGAAATTTTAAATGAAGTTAGTTTGGACACACATGTATTATTGTGTATTTGGCCAGGCAGAGTGTGGGGAGGTGATGTTTGCAATGTCAGGCTGTGTGTGTAGTGCGTGTTCACCAGTGGCTAACACCTTTACAGTCTCAAATCACTGTATTTTGATTCATCCATGACTTGGACATGTAAAGAGCACTGAAGCATCCACACAGCACACCACTCAGCAACTCAGCAGAAGTCATCATCTGAAGCTTGAAGCCCCTGCGGCCTGTCTGGGAATGAGGATCATGACATTGAAGTGTTTGTAGGTGTTTCTATTGTATGTGAACGATGAGAGGAAAATACACACTTCAAATTATATATTTAAAACTTTGAGATGGGTAGGCCATACATTATATTTCCTGTAAAAGTTAACACCTTGTGTGTGTGTGTGTAAAGTGTGTGTGTGTGTGTGAAGGAGCCACAAGGGGGAACTGTTGGTATAAGACACAAACAGTGTAAGACTTCGGGGAAGTCGATTACTTAATATTTCTGTAACCAGGTGGCTAAAGAATAACCATAAAATTATATATGTAGGAAACAAAACCCATGTAAATGAAATTCTCAGCTATAGCAGGGCCGCTGTTTATTCTGACTTTGGACAGCAGAGGGCTTAGTTTTACCTTTTCCTCAGAGCAGGTCATAGGTCAGAGCGCGCTGGGGAAAAAACAGGAAGTACAACACTACGCGCTATTTTACAGGGAGCAGCTGCTTTTCCTAACAGATTGCTGATTCTTGTGGATTGAAAATACTATATGTGGGCCACTGAAGCTCGTTATCTGTGAATTAGAGAAGGCTACTGCCGTATTTGAGATATTAGTGCTATACTGGTGCTGGAATAGTACTGAAATTATTTTATTTATATAGATTGTCCTTCTTTATTTGGGACAGTGAGCCATTTTCAGTGAACAGTGAAAGCCAACTTTGGTTTATTTATTTATTTTTTTAACCACAAAAATAACCACAAAAAAATCAGAACTACAACATAACAGAAAAGACAATAAAGATCCCACCAAATAGCATTTGAAGTTGTGTGTGTGATCTATCCCAGCTTCATTTCCATGGTATTTTTCTTTAAAAATTCAGAACTAAATTTACCAAAGGTGTTTATTATTATTTTCATTCCTGAGACCAGACATAAACCTTTGAAAAATCTTTAAAAAATGGTTCAGTGACACTCAAGGTTTAATCTTGATTAAAGAGTTTAGAGTATCTTACAAAATCTCCATTTTGTCACAGAGGACAGATGCTGTGTAGATTAGGATGTCCTTTACTTCAGACTCTGAGGCAGTGCCCTTCCTGACATGTCGACACAAACACTGCTGTCCTGGTTCATGAACTACATGAAAGATGAGGAAAAAATCAAGAGTTAATTGAATAAGAATCTTTTTTGCTGCACAGATTTCTTCTTACAGCAACTAAAAAATGTATAAAAAGTTTATTTTTTCTTGCACTCTTACTGTATGTCAACAAAACAAACTTCACGCTGTCTGTGTTAGAGTTGTAAGTAGTCATGTAAAAAGGACTAAAACATGCTGAGCATTACAGAGACGCAGACCATGACATCCAGGAGCAGACACTCTCTGAAGATGACGCCATTAATGGTTTCCTCTTTGTTTAAGATGAAAATGATGCTCAAAAACATTTTGTTCTTTGGGCTGGAGATGAGAGAAAGAAAAAAAGAAATCAGCTAGAGTCAAAGGAAACGGAGTGTGTCGAGTGAGGCACGGTGAGGGGTCGCCATAAATAAACTGCTTAGATACAAACCTCTGTCTTCCTGTGATCAGGGGGATTTTTTTTATGCGACCTCAAAGTGTAGCATTAAAAACCACAGGAAAAAAAATGTGTCTCTGTTCTAATAATCTAAAAAGATTTTATGTTTTCAAAGTACATTTAAATATTGTGTATGAGAAGAGGGAATGTAACATCAGTGGTTTTATTGGGACTGTAAACCTGCATGAACAATTAAACTTTTACATCAAACTTGTACTCACACTGTTTGAATGAATTTTAATATGACCTGTGAACAAATCTTTTAATTATATTTTGCTTAATGTATTTATCTAGACAGCATGGAAAATAAAAGATTCAAAGTCACTTGGCATGTAAACATTATTTGTGAAACTTTCCAAGTAGCTGAATGGTCAGAAGAGGAGGCTTACTGTGCGTGTGTGTGTGTGTGTTTGTGTGCATGTGATGGGTGGGTGAAGTCTTTGAGACTCAACTGATCTGAGCTGCCACCTGTCAGAGTCCAGTGGGAACATGCTGTTGGCTGATTATTGACCCTTTGATCCCAGAGTTGACCTGCAGCTTTAGTGTCCTCTGGTGTCTGATACATGTAAGATCCATGAATTGTGTCAAGAAGACACTTTGGACTGTAACTTCCTCTGATACTTAATGCTTGGCAACATAATTCTGCATTAGATCACAGAATATGTGAACTGACACAGTTTTCATTTGTTGCACTGGCAGCTCTGAACCACAAGGTGACACAAACAGTATCTGACTCATCACAGAAAACAATTACTCAGTGCTTCCTTGATACTTGTTTTATTACAAAAAAATCTCAAATTACCAAAATGTAAAAAAACTTGGTTTACAGCACATTAATTAATTCACAAAAACAGATAAAAAGAAATACAATGTGAAAATTTTAAGGTGCATTATCAGTATAAATAGAGGAATAAATAGACAGTAAGTTTCATTTTTTTAACATCTACATTCATTTAAGGTGCCTTTTTTATGTCAGAGGTCATGTGAGTTTCTTTTTGATCCAAAGAGTTAAAGAGACAGTCAGATGCGAGCTCTGTTCGGAGCTGCCGGGGAGAGGAAGTGACCTCAGTTGGTGTGACTGTAGTAGAGCTTCTCTTTTTCCTGGAAATGGCGAGAAAAGAGAAAGAGACTCATAAGACACACTACAACAGTGAGGAGAAGGAAATGTGTCACTCATTACTGTTATCTCTATTAAATATGGTGATTCATTGAGAGTTCATATCAGTAGTTGGGTGGTCAGAAGAAGAGGCTTGGATTGATGTCTGTAAATATACTCACAAGGATGCTGGCAATGAGCCTTTTCACGTTGTCCAGCTCAGGGTTCAGGCAATAACGAAGGCCGCTGTTGTTGGTGACACTGTTGAAATGGACAATAGAGGTGAGCTCAGGTGAAGTGACTTAGGAGAGGCACTCTCTTTTCACAAATAACAAACAGATAGATAAAATCTTATAAATGGATTAAAATAACACTCTCTGTATAATGTGCTGAAGACACAAGGCTCCTATTAGCACAAATACAAATCTCACTTAGTAATTATGACACATTACTGCATTAACATCCCACATTTCTTTAATCTTAATCAAAGGATTTGGAGTATCTTACACAATCTCCACTTTGTTACAGAAGTTGGTTGCTGGGTAGACTTGGATTTCCTTTACTGCAGATCTTGAGGCAATTGCTCTCCGGACTGTTCTGCACAGACACTGCTGTCCTGCATCAGTATCTAAAGAGAAAGACAAGTAAAAAAATCAATAATGAATGAATGAAAAGCTTTTCATTGCATAGATTTAAGCTTGTAGCTGCCAAAAACAGGTTAAAATGTCTATAAAAAAGTTGATTTCTTCTTCCTTTCCTTGTCTGTCAACAGAACAAACCTCTTGTTTCTGTCAGAGTTGTAAAAAGGCAGAAAATACTTACGTTGGGCTTTAGAGATGCAGACCATGACAGCCAGGAGCAGAAACACTTTGAAGATGCCAGACATTGTTGGTTTCCTCTTTGGTCAAGATGAAAATAATGCTCGAAGAAATCTCGGTCCTTGTGTTGGAGATGAGAGAAAGAAGCTGTGATAAGTGAGAGGCCAGCTCGAGTCAAAGATAGAGAAGTGTGTTGAGAGAAGCACGATGAGGGGTCGCCTTAAATACTCTCTTTAGACGCATGTCTCATCCTTCCTGTCGAAAGGGAATTTCTTACAACTGGAAAGTCAAACTAATAAACCGAAAGAAAAAAAACCCACTCAACCATCTCACTCTCATTTCACTTGTCAGCATATGTAGTCATCATCTAAATAGCCTTTAGATTTTAAACGTACATTTTAACATTACATATAAGGATAAGAATATAATACAGTGGTTTACCTCATTGGAACTGTGAACTTGCATGAAGAAATAAACTTTTACATCAACGTTGTACTAACACTGTTTGTGTGAACTGTCATATGACCTATGAACAAATCTTTATTTGATATATTGTACAATTTACTTATTCTGACATCACCAAAATAAAGAAGATCTAAAGAATTGGGGCTTGTAAAAACTATTTTTGAAAAGTTAATGATGGTATTTAGGTCACCTTAGTGTTACTTACCATTTCTAAATATTCCAAAGTTAACACAAATATCATGTCAAATGAGTGTTGGAAAGTGACATTTGTGACTTCCTGTTGACCTGAGTGTCGTAGACCGTCTCTTTGCCCCTTTTCTCCAGCTACGTTTCTGGTTCCTCTTTCCTTTTTTCCATTCTCCTTCTATTAACGGAAATCACGCCTTCAGGCTTTTCGTTTCAATTCCTGATACTATGACCTGCACTGCAGATGCCTCATTCCCTTCACCAAGTCTACTTTTTGGATGCATTCAGTAAGAAATGTTTTGGATGAAATTTTAAATGTAGTTAGTTTGGACACACATGTATTATTGTGTATTTGGCCAGGCAGAGTGTGGGGAGGTGATGTTTACAATGTATGTGACGATGAGAGGAACATATACATTTCAAATTATGCATTTTAAAACTTGAGATGGGTAGGCCATAACATTATATTTCCTGTAAAAGTTAGTTGTGAATTTAAGTTGAAGGAAAAAACATGCAGAAATGTAGGAAACATGTGTTACACCTGTGTGTGTGTGTGTGTGTTTGTGTGTTGATCCTGATTGCTCTCTTTGTGGTGACACTAAACTGTTCATGTATCATGTTTCTGATACATGTAAGATCCATCAGTCACTTCTCAAATACACTTTGGCTGTAACTCCCTCTGATATTTAATGCTTGGTGACTCTATTCTGCATTAGATCACAGAATATGTGAACTGACACACATTTCTCATTTCTTGAATTGGCAGCTCTGAACCACAAGGGGGAACTGTTGGTATAAGACACAAACAGTGTAAGACTTCGGGGAAGTCGATTACTTAATATTTCCATGGTATTTTTCTTTAAAATTCAGAACTAAATTGTGCCAAAATGCAGATAAAATGCTTTACAGCACATGAATGTGTTTACATAAACAGATCAAAGGAAATAGAATGGATATTCTGAAAGTGCACATCAGTATAAATAGAAGATAAATAGACAAAAGGTATTATTGATTTTACATCTTCTATTTAGGGTGACTTTTGTTGGGAGTCAGAGGTTATCTAAGTCTTCTTTTTATTTCAGTAGCGTTAAAGACAGTCAGATACGAGCTTTTTTGTTGCTGCTGGGTGTGAAAGTGAACTAAGGAAAAAAATAAGATCAACTTTTCAGACTTCACACCATGCTGGGGTTTTGTCAGATTTCATATACTGCAGGAGTTTTTTCCCTGTGTTCAACATGGGGTCAAGGCAACAGCAAAGGCCGTTGTTGTTGGTGAAACTGTTGAGATCGACAGTGGAGGTGAGCTTTAAAAGTAAAGCTTTAAAAACCACAAGAAAAAAAACCAAAAAACTTTTAGGTCTCTGTTCTAACAATCTAAAAAGATTTTAGATTTTCAAATTACATTTAAATATTATGTATGAGAAGAGGAATATAAAAGCAGTTGTTTTACTTGTTAAACTAGTTAGAGAGTAAACCTGCATGAATAATTAAACTTTTACATCAAATGTGTAGTCACACTGTTTGGATGAATTTTCATATGACTTGTGAGCAAATCTTTTATTTATATTTTGCTTAATGTATTTATGTAGACAGCATAAAAATAAAAGATTTAAAGGAACTTGGCATGTAAACATTATTTATGAAACTTTCCAAATTAACAATGGCATTTAGGTCACCTAAGTTTTAATTCTTCTTTTCTACCTATTTGTAATAAAGACTTGACACAGAGATCATGTCATGTGAGTGCTGGAAAGTGACGACATTTGTGACTTCATATTAGTAGCTGAATGGTCAGAAGAGGAGGCTTATGTCGAGAGTCCAAGCTGTGCACGTGTGTGTGTGCATGTGATGGGTGGGTGAAGTCTTTGAGACTCAACTGATCTGAGCTGCACTGCCCCTGTCAGAGTCCAGTGGGAACATGCTGTTGGCTGATTATTGATCCTTTGATCCCAGAGTTGACCTGCAGCTTTAGTGTCCTCTGGTGTCTGATACATATAAGATCCATTAATTGTGTCAAGAAGACATTTTGGACTGTAACTTCCTCTGATACTTAATGCTTGGCAACGGCAACATTATTCTGCATTAGATCACAGAATATGTGAACTGACACCCATTTTTTATTTGTTGCATTGGCAGCTCTGAACCACAAGGTGACTCTGTTAAGACACAGTCAGTAAGACTCAGAACAGGCAACAATGACTTAGTGCTTCCTTTACATTTCTTTTTATTATGAAAAAAAAACCCCTCAAATGCAAGAAAAGCTTGGTTTACAGCACATGAAGCAGTTTACAAAAACAGATCATAGCACATACAACACAGATATTCTGTAAGTGATAGAACAGAAATAAGATCATCTTGTCAGATTTTACACCATGCAGGGGAATTGCCAGATTTCAGACTTCCAGACTTCTTTGAAATAATACCCAGGAGCTTTTTCACCCTGTCCGCCTCAGGGTCCAGGCAATAGCGAAGGCCGTTCTTGTTGGTGACACTGAAATGGACAGCAGAGGCGAGCTCAAGTGACTGAGGAGAGGCACTTCACAAACACAGTCGATGAACAGATACATAAAGAGTCAGGAAGGTAGACCTATGACTAGAGGTGATTTTAGAGGATTGTGATATGCTTTAAGTGTGCAGGATGTTGTTGCTTTAGCAGGAGTTCACCATCATTTTCTTTGTTGAGGCCAGACATCAACCTTTGATGAATCTTAATTGATAATAATGGCATTCTTAATCTTGATTAAAGAGTTTAGAGTATCTTACACAATCTCCACTTTGTTACAGAAGTTTGTTGCTGGGTGGACTTGGATTTCCTTTACTGCAGATCTTAAGACAATTGCTTTCATGTGTGCTAGGCACAGACACCGCTGTGCTGCATCAGTACCTAAAGAGAAGGACAAGCAAAAAAAAAAATCAATAATGAATGAATGAAAATCTTTTTCACTGCACAGATTTCTGCTCACACCTGCCAAAAAAGGGTAAAATGTATAAAATGTGTTCTCTTTTTTTCTTCCCTCATTGTCTGTCAACAAAACTAACCTTATGTTGTCTATGTTAGAGCTGTGAATAAGGTAAAAAAACTTACTTTGGGCTTTAGAGATGCAGACCATGACAGCCAGGAGCAGAAGTATTTTGAAGATGCTGCCAGACATTGTTGGTTTCTTCTTTTATGTCAAGATGAAAATGAAGCTTGAAAAAAACTCTTGTTCCTTGTGCTGGAGATGAGAGAAAGGAGCTGTGTAAGTGTAAGTGCAGCTAGAGAGATCAGCTTGAGTCAAAGATAGAGAAGTGTGTTGAGAGAAGCACGAGAGGGGTCGCCTTAAATACTCTATTTAAGCATGTCTCATCCTTCCTGTCTAAAGGAAATTTCTTACAACTGGGAAGTCAAACTAATCTGAAAGAAAAATACCCCCTTAAATCTCACTGTCTTTAGCATATGGTCATCATGCTAAATAGCATTTTATGAGTGTTGGAAAGTGACATTTGTGACTTCCTTATCCTGAGGGGTCCTGTGATGTGATAAGTGACTGCAAAGTGAAGCTTTAAAAATCTCTGTTCTAATAATCACACAAGATTTTAGAAGTGCATTTAAATTTTTTTTTGTGACAATCTTGTACTTACTTTTTGAATTGGCATTTGCAAAGTGAAGCAATATATTTATTTTTTCCAAAGAAAAAAATCTCTGAAAACAGTTCAAGATAATGATGGATTTTGGTACCTGTTTTATAAGCTTTTTCAAAATAAAGTTAACACAAGATTTTAGAAGTGACTTCCTGTTAAAGCAGAAGTAGGTAAGATATCTAAAAATAATTTTTAGTCATGTTTTCTAAAACTGTCACTATTTACTGGCAGTAGTACATGAGACAGGTAATCTGTGGAAAAAAAGCTCATCTGGCCTGTGAGGTCACTTGACAAGAATCCACCATGTCTTATTAAATGGAAATCAGAACAGAGTATCTGACGGAGCTTCAGTCTACATCTCTAACAGGTGTAATGGTGGATAAACAACCACTGAGCAAGCAATGAGAAAAAGGCACATTCCTGCTTTGTCAACAATAATTTACACAAAAGACAAGTAAACAGACGATGAGCAGCATGCAGAAAAGCAACTTAAAAAGAAAGAATCAGACCGAGCGATGCTGTTGGGAGGGCCTTTGGAGGCGACATGGAGCGCAATATTTACCGTAGACAGCGAGAGAGGGAGGGACCTAGAAGTTGTACTGAGCAAGCTGAACTTCAATCCAAGTCCATTCTCTTCTCAGTGTACTGACTGTAGCTTCAGTAACATTTAAAATAACTAAAGAGGAAACCCAATGTCCTACTACAGTGTTTCATGTGAAATGTTTTTAACCACGACTATGGATGATCTCTAAGAGAGGGAGATCCCCCTCTGAGTAATTTTGATAGAGGGGGGTTGCAACTTTTTGGTTTTTCAAAAAAACAGCAAAGTGATGGGTCTGTTGGTCAATAAACCATCTTGTGTTAGCTGACTGACCGCATCGTTCTCCATCCGTAATGTTCCTGTAGTCTGAAAGTTTGCCTGCAGTTTAGGTGTTTTCTTTTATTTTATACATGTAAGTGTTAATTATGTCCAGAAGACAATTTAGACTGTGAGTCCTTCTGATCTTCAGTGCTTTACAATTTAATTCTGCATCAGATCACAGGATAGGTGATCTGACACATACTCTGTATTTCTTGCACTGGCAGCTCTAAACCACAAGGTGACACTGTGGATATAAGACACAAAAATCAACTGACTCATAACAGAAAATAATTACTCACAGCTTTCTTGATGTCATTTTTATTCTCAAAAAGCCCAAATTACCAAAATGCTTGAATTAGTAAAGAAAAATTTGGCATACAACACTTGAATTAGTTTAGAAATACAACGGATATTGCTTACGGGCACATCAGGATAAATAGAAACTAAATAGACAATAAGTTTAATTTATTTCACATCTACATTCATTTAAGGTGCCTTTGTTTTGGGTCAGAAGTCACGTGAGTTTCTTTTTTATCCAAAGAGTTAAAGAGACAGTCAGATGCGAGCTGTGTTGGTGTGCTTGCGGTTGAAGTGACCTCAGTTGAGGTAGTTCACTGTAGTAGAGCTTCTCTTTTTCCTGGAAATGGCGAGAAAAGAGAGAACGAGACACATAAGACACACTACAACAGTGAGGAGAAGGAAATGTGTCACTCATTACTGTTATCTCTATTAAATATGGTGATTCATTGAGAGTTCATATCAGTAGTTGGGTGGTCAGAAGAAGAGGCTTGGATTGATGTCTGTAAATATACTCACAAGATGCTGGCAATGAGCCTTTTCATGTTGTCCAGCTCAGGGTTCAGGCAATAACGAAGGCCGCTGTTGTTGGTGACACTGTTGAAATGGACAATAGAGGTGAGCTCAGGTGAAGTGACTTAGGAGAGGCACTCTCTTTTCACAAATACAAACAGATAGATAAAATCTTCTAAATGGATTAAAATAACACTCTCTGTCTTATGTGCTGAAGACACAAGGCTCCTATCAGCACAAATACAAATCTCACTTAGTAATTATGACACATTACTGCATTAACATCCCACATTTCTTTAATCTTAATCAAAGGATTTGGAGTATCTTACACAATCTCCACTTTGTTACAGAACTTGGTTGCTGGGTAGACTTGGATTTCCTTTACTGCAGATCTTGAGGCAATTGTTCTCCGGACTGTTCTGGCACAGACACTGCTGTTCCTGCTTTATACACTGAACAGAAAGACAAGTAAAAAAATCAATAATGAATGAATGAAAAGCTTTTCATTGCTGCATAGATTTAAGCTTGTAGCTGCCAAAAACAGGTTAAAATGTCTATAAAAAAGTTGATTTCTTCTCCTTTCCTTGTCTGTCAACAGAACAAACCTCTTGTTTCTGTCAGAGTTGTAAAAAGGCAGAAAAACTTACGTTGGGCTTTAGAGATGCAGACCATGACAGCCAGGAGCAGAAACACTTTGAAGATGCCAGACATTGTTGGTTTCCTCTTTGGTCAAGATGAAAATAATGCTCGTAATGAAATCTCGTTCCTTGTGTTGGAGATGAGAGAAAGGAGCTGTGATAAGTGAGAGGCCAGCTCGAGTCAAAGATAGAGAAGTGTGTTGAGAGAAGCACGATGAGGGGTTCGCCTTAAATACTCTATTTAGACGCATGTCTCATCCTTCCTGTCTAAAGGGAATTTCTTAGAACTGGGAAGTAAAACCAAAAAACTGAAAGAAAAATACCCCACTCTCCCATCTCACTCTCCTTTCACTTGTCAGCATATGTAGTCATCATTAACTAAGTGTCTTAGACCATCTGCTTGCCTCCTTTTCTCCAGCTACGTTTCTGGTTCCTCTTTCCTTTTTTCCATTCTCCTTCCATTAACCAGACGCCTTCAGGCTTTTCGTTTCAATTCCTGCCAAATGTTTGGATGAAATTTTAAATGAAGTTAGTTTGGACACACATGTATTATTGTGTATTTGGCCAGGCAGAGTGTGGGGAGGTGATGTTTGCAATGTCAGGCTGTGTGTGTAGTGCGTGTTCACCAGTGGCTAACACCTTTACAGTCTCAAATCACTGTATTTTGATTCATCCATGACTTGGACATGTAAAGAGCACTGAAGCATCCACACAGCACACCACTCAGCAACTCAGCAGAAGTCATCATCTGAAGCTTGAAGCCCCTGCGGCCTGTCTGGGAATGAGGATCATGACATTGAAGTGTTTGTAGGTGTTTCTATTGTATGTGAACGATGAGAGGAAAATACACACTTCAAATTATATATTTAAAACTTTGAGATGGGTAGGCCATACATTATATTTCCTGTAAAAGTTAACACCTTGTGTGTGTGTGTGTGTGTGTGTGGGAGCCACAAGGGGGAACTGTTGGTATAAGACACAAACAGTGTAAGACTTCGGGGAAGTCGATTACTTAATATTTCTGTAACCAGGTGGCTAAAGAATAACCATAAAATGATATATGTAGGAAACAAAACCCATGTAAATGAAATTCTCAGCTATAGCAGGGCCGCTGTTTATTCTGACTTTGGACAGCAGAGGGCTTAGTTTTACCTTTTCCTCAGAGCAGGTCATAGGTCAGAGCGCGCTGGGGAAAAAACAGGAAGTACAACACTACGCGCTATTTTACAGGGAGCAGCTGCTTTTCCTAACAGATTGCTGATTCTTGTGGATTGAAAATACTATATGTGGGCCACTGAAGCTCGTTATCTGTGAATTAGAGAAGGCTACTGCCGTATTTGAGATATTAGTGCTGTACTGGTGCTGGAATAGTACTGAAATTATTTTATTTATATAGATTGTCCTTCTTTATTTGGGACAGTGAGCCATTTTCAGTGAACAGTGAAAGCCAACTTTGGTTTATTTATTTATTTTTTTTAACCACAAAAATATCAGAACTACAACATAACCAGAAAAGACAATAAAGATCCCACCAAATAGCATTTGAAGTTGTGTGTGTGATCTCTCCCAGCTTCATTTCCATGGTATTTTTCTTTAAAATTCAGAACTAAATTTACCAAAGGTGTTTATTATTATTTTCATTCCTGAGACCAGACATAAACCTTTGAAAAATCTTTAAAAAATGGTTCAGTGACACTCAAGGTTTAATCTTGATTAAAGAGTTTAGAGTATCTTACAAAATCTCCATTTTGTCACAGAGGACAGATGCTGTGTAGATTAGGATGTCCTTTACTTCAGACTCTGAGGCAGTGCCCTTCCTGACATGTCGACACAAACACTGCTGTCCTGGTTCATGAACTACATGAAAGATGAGGAAAAAATCAAGAGTTAATTGAATAAGAATCTTTTTTGCTGCACAGATTTCTTCTTACAGCAACTAAAAAATGTATAAAAAGTTTATTTTTTCTTGCACTCTTATTGTATGTCAACAAAACAAACTTCACGCTGTCTGTGTTAGAGTTGTAAGTAGTCATGAAAAAGGACTAAAACATGCTGAGCATTACAGAGACGCAGACCACGACATCCAGGAGCAGACACTCTCTGAAGATGACGCCATTAATGGTTTCCTCTTTGTTTAAGATGAAAATGATGCTCGAAAACATTTTGTTCTTTGGGCTGGAGATGAGAGAAAGAAAAAAAGAAATCAGCTAGAGTCAAAGGAAACGGAGTGTGTCGAGTGAGGCACGGTGAGGGGTCGCCATAAATAAACTGCTTAGATACAAACCTCATTCTTCCTGTGATCAGGGGGATTTTTTTTGTGCGACCTCAAAGTGTAGCATTAAAAACCACAGGAAAAAAAATGTGTCTCTGTTCTAATAATCTAAAAAGATTTTATGTTTTCAAAGTACATTTAAATATTGTGTATGAGAAGAGGGAATGTAACATCAGTGGTTTTATTGGGACTGTAAACCTGCATGAGTAATTAAACTTTTACATCAAACTTGTACTCACACTGTTTGAATGAATTTTAATATGACCTGTGAACAAATCTTTTATTTATATTTTGCTTAATGTATTTATCTAGACAGCATGAAAATAAAAGATTCAAAGTCACTTGGCATGTAAACATTATTTGTGAAACTTTCCAAGTAGCTGAATGGTCAGAAGAGGAGGCTTACTGTGCTTGTGTGTGTGTGTGTTTGTGTGCATGTGATGGGTGGGTAAAGTCTTTGAGACTCAACTGATCTGAGCTGCACCTGTCAGAGTCCAGTGGGAACATGCTGTTGGCTGATTATTGACCCTTTGATCCCAGAGTTGACCTGCAGCTTTAGTGTCCTCTGGTGTCTGATACATGTAAGATCCATGAATTGTGTCAAGAAGACACTTTGGACTGTAACTTCCTCTGATACTTAATGCTTGGCAACATTATTCTGCCATTAGATCACAGAATATGTGAACTGACACAGTTTTCATTTGTTGCACTGGCAGCTCTGAACCACAAGGTGACACAAACAGTATCTGACTTATCACAGAAAACAATTACTCAGTGCTTTCCTTGATACTTGTTTTATTACAAAAATCTCAAATTAACAAAAAGCAAAAAAACTTGGTTTACAGCACAGGAATTAATTCACAAAAACAGATAAAAAGAAATACAATTTGAAACTTTTAAGTGCATTTCAGTATAAATAGAGGATAAATAGCCAGTAAGTTTCATTTTTTTCACATCTACATTCATTTAAGGTGCCTTTTTTATGTCAGAGGTCATGTGAGTTTCTTTTTGATCCAAAGAGTTAAAGAGACAGTCAGATGCGAGCTGTGTTGGAGCTGCCGGGGGAGGAAGTGACCTCAGTTGGTATGACTTTAGTAGAGTTTCTCTTTTTCCTGGAAATGGCGAGAAGATAGAAAGAGACACATAAGACACACTACAACAGTGAGGAGAAGGAAATGTGTCACTCATTACTGTTATCTCTATTAAATATGGTGATTCATTGAGAGTTCATATCAGTAGTTGGGTGGTCAGAAGAAGAGGCTTGGATTGATGTCTGTAAATATACTCACAAGATGCTGGCAATGAGCCTTTTCATGTTGTCCAGCTCAGGGTTCAGGCAATAACGAAGGCCGCTGTTGTTGGTGACACTGTTGAAATGGACAATAGAGGTGAGCTCAGGTGAAGTGACTTAGGAGAGGCACTCTCTTTTCACAAATACAAACAGATAGATAAAATCTTCTAAATGGATTAAAATAACACTCTCTGTCTAATGTGCTGAAGACACAAGGCTCCTATTAGCACAAATACAAATCTCACTTAGTAATTATGACATATTACTTCATTAACATCCCACATTTCTTTAATCTTAATCAAAGGATTTGGAGTATCTTACACAATCTCCACTTTGTTACAGAAGTTGGTTGCTGGATAGACTTGGATTTCCTTTACTGCAGATCTTGAGGCAATTGCTCTCCGGACTGCTCTGCACAGACACTGCTGTCCTGCATCAGTATCTAAAGAGAAAGACAAGTAAAAAAATCAATAATGAATGAATGAAAAGCTTTTCATTGCATAGATTTAAGCTTGTAGCTGCCAAAACAGGTTAAAATGTCTATAAAAAGTTGATTTCTTCTCCTTTCCTTGTCTGTCAACAGAACAAACCTCTTGTTTCTGTCAGAGTTGTAAAAAGGCAGAAATACTTACGTTGGGCTTTAGAGATGCAGACCATGACAGCCAGGAGCAGAAACACTTTGAAGATGCCAGACATTGTTGGTTTCCTCTTTGGTCAAGATGAAAATAATGCTCGAAGAAATCTCGTTCCTTGTGTTGGAGATGAGAGAAAGGAGCTGTGATGAGTGAGAGGCCAGCTCGAGTCAAAGATAGAGAAGTGTGTTGAGAGAAGCACGATGAGGGGTCGCCTTAAATACTTCTCTTTAGACGCATGTCTCATCCTTCCTGTCTAAACGGAATTTCTTAGAACTGGAAAGTAAAATCAAAAACCGGAAGAAAAAAACCCCACTCTCCCATCTCACTCTCATTTCACCTTTCAACATATTTAGTCATCATCTGAATAGCCTTTACATTTTAATCATACATTTGAATATTATATATATGGATAAGAATATAAAACAGTGGTTTACCTCATTGGAACTGTAAACTTACATGAAGAAATATACTTTTACATCAACATTGTACTAACACTGTTTGTGTGAACTGTCATATGACCTATGAACAAATCATTTTTTGATATTTTGTTTATTGTTTATTTTATTGTTTTTATTTATTTATTGTGACACCATGAAAATAAAGAAGATCTAAAGAATTGGGGCTTGTAAAAACTTTTTGTGAAAATGATCCAAATTAATGATGGCATTTAGGTCACCTTAGTGTTATTTACCATTTCTAAATATTCCAAAGTTAACACAAATATCATGTCAAATGAGTCTTGAAAAGTGACATTTGTGACTTCCTGTTGACCTGAGTATCGTATACCATCTGTTGCCCCTTTTCTCCAGCTACGTTTCTGGTTCCTCTTTCCTTTTTTCCATTCTCCTTCCATTAACCAGACGCCTTCAGGCTTTTCGTTCCAACTCAGATGCCTCATTCCCTTTGCCAAGTCTACGTTTTGGATGCATTCAGTAAGAAATGTTTTGGATGAAAGTTTAAATGAAGTTAGTTTGGACACACATGTATTATTGTGTATTTGGCCAGGCAGAGTGTGGGGAGGTGATGTTTGCAATGTCAGGCTGTGTGTGTAGTGCGTGTTCACCAGTGGCTAACACCTTTACAGTCTCAAATCACTGTATTTTGATTCATCCATGACTTGGACATGTAAAGAGCACTGAAGCATCCACACAGCACACCACTCAGCAACTCAGCAGAAGTCATCATCTGAAAATTGAAGCCCCTGCGGCCTGTCTGGGAATGAGGATCATGACATTGAAGTGTTTGTAGGTGTTTCTATTGTATGTGAAGATGAGAGGAAAATACACACTTCAAATTATATATTTAAAACTTTAGATGGGTAGGCCATACATTATATTTCCTGTAAAAGTCAACACCTTGTGTGTGTGTGTGTGTGTGTGTGTGTTTGTGTGTTGATCCTGATTGCTCTCTTTGTGGTGACACTAAACTGTTCATGTATCATGTTTCTGATACATGTAAGATCCATCAGTCACTTCTCAAATACACTTGGCTGGCTGTAACTCCCTCTGATATTTAATGCTTGGTGACTCTATTCTGCATTAGATCACAGAATATGTGAACTGACACACATTTCTCATTTCTTGAATTGGCAGCTCTGAACCACAAGGGGGAACTGTTGGTATAAGACACAAACAGTGTAAGACTTCGGGGAAGTCGATTACTTAATATTTCCATGGTATTTTTCTTTAAAATCCAGAACTAAATTTACCAAAATGCAGATAAAATGCTTTACAGCACATGAATGTGTTTACATAAACAGATCAAAGGAAATAAAATGGATATTCTGAAAGTGCACATCAGTGTAAATAGAAGATAAATAGACAAAAGGTATTATTGATTTTACATCTTCTATTAGGGCGACTTTTGTTGGGAGTCAGAGGTTATCTAAGTCTTCTTTTTATTTCAGTAGCGTTAAAGACAGTCAGATACGAGCTGTGTTGGTGCTGCTGGGAGTGAAAGTGAACTAAGGAAGAACTTTTCAGACTTCACACCATGCTGGGGTTTTGTCAGATTTCATATACTGCAGGAGTTTTCTGTGTTTTCCCTGTGTTCAACATGGGGTCAAGGCAACAGCAAATGGCCGTTGTTGTTGGTGAAACTGTTGAGATCGACAGTGGAGGTGAGCTCAGGTGAAGCGACGTCTCTTCTCCAAATACAGTAGATAAAGAGATGCATAAAGAGTCAAGAAGGCCGACGAAGGCCAAGAAGTGATTTCAGAGATTGTGATGAGTGTGCAGGGTATTGTTGCTTTTGCAGGTGTTTATTGTAATTTTCATTCCTGAGACCAGACATCAACCTTTGAAAAATCTTGAAAAAGTGGTTTAGTGACACTCACGGTTTGATCTTGATTAAAGAGTTTATAGTATCTTACACCATCTCCATTTTGTCACAGAGGGCAGATGCTGTGTAGATCTGGATGTCCTTCACTTAGGACTGAACATTGTTGGTTTCCTCTTTGGTTAAGATGAAAATGATGCTCGAAAACATTTTGTTCTTTGGGCTGGAGATGAGGGAAAGAAGCTATAATTAATGCAACAAAAGAAATCAGCTAGAGTCAAAGAAAAAGGAGTGTGTTGACTGAAGCATGGTGTGTGGTCGCCTTAAAAATATTGTTTCCTTCCTGTGATTGGGGATTTTTTTTGTGACGGAAAAGTAAAGCTTTACAAACCACAAGAAAAAAACCAAAAAACTTTTAGGTCTCTGTTCTAACAATCTAAAAAGATTTTAGATTTTCAAAGTACATTTAAATATTATGTATGAGAAGAGGAATGTAAAAGCAGTGGTTTTACTTGTTAAATTAGTTAGAGAGTAAACCTGCATGAATAATTAAACTTTTACATCAAATGTGTAGTCACACTGTTTGGATGAATTTTCATATGACTTGTGAGCAAATCTTTTATTTATATTTTGCTTAATGTATTTATCTAGACAGCATGAAAATAAAAGATTTAAAGAAACTTGGCATGTAAACATTATTTATGAAACTTTCCAAATTAACAATGGCATTTAGGTAACCTAAGTTTTAATTCTTCTTTTCTACCTATTTGTAATAAAGACTTGACACAGAGATCATGTCATATGAGTGCTGGAAAGTGACATTTGTGACTTCATATGAGTAGCTGAATGGTCAGAAGAGGAGGCTTATGTCGAGAGTCCAAGCTGTGCACCTGTGTGCATGTGTGTGTGTGTGTGTGTGTGTGTGCGTGTGCATGTGTGTGTGCATGTGATGGGTGGGTGAAATCTTTGAGACTCAACTGATCTGAGCTGCACCCCTGTCAGAGTCCAGTGGGAACATGCTGTTGGCTGATTATTGACCGTTTGATCCCAGAGTTGACCTGCAGCTTTAGTGTCCTCTGGTGTCTGATACATATGTAAGATCCATGAATTGTGTCAAGAAGACAGTTTGGACTGTAACTTCCTCTGATACTTAATGCTTGGCAACATTATTCTGCATTACATCACAGAATATGTGAACTGACACAGTTTTTATTTGTTGCACTGGCAGCTCTGAACCACAAGGTGACACAAACAGTATCTGACTCATCACAGAAAACAATTACTCAGTGCTTCATTGATACTTGTTTTATTACAAAAAAATTCAAATTAACAAAATGTAGAAAAACTTGGTTTACAGCACAGTAATCTATTTACAAAAAGGGAAAAGAAAATACAAAACAGATATTGTGTGACTGCACAATAGTATAAAAAGAAGATAAATACACAATAGGTTTCATTTTTTTTAACATCTACATTCATTTAAGGTGCCTTTTTTATGTCAGAGGTCATGTGAGTTTCTTTTTGATCCAAAGAGTTAAAGAGACAGTCAGATGTGAGCTGTGTTGGTGCTGCTGGCAGTTGAAGTGACCTCAGTTGGTATGACTGTAGTAGAGTTTTTCTTTTTCCTGGAAATGGCGAGAAAAGAGAAAGAGACACATAAGACACACTACAACAGTGAGGAGAAGGCACTGTGTCACTCATTACTGTTATCTCTATTAAATATGGTGATTCATTGAGCGTTCATATCAGTAGTTGGGTGGTCAGAAGAAGAGGCTTGGATTGATGTCTGTAAATATACTCACAGGATGCTGGCCAGCATCTTTTTCACTGTGCTCATCTTGGGGTCAAGGCAATAACGAAAGCCGTTGTTGTTGGTGACACTGTTGAAATGGACAATAGAGGTGTGATGTTAGAGATCGTAATAAGTGTGCAGGATATTGTTGCTCTAGCAAAAGTTCATCATAATTTTCTTTTTCCATTGTTGAGGCTAGACATCAGCATTTCATTAATATTAAAAATGGATAAAAATGGCATTCTAGATTTAATCTTGATTAAAGAGTTTAGAGTATCTTACACAATCTCCACTTTGTTACAGAAGGTGGTTGCCGGGTAGACCTGGATGTCCTTTAGTGCAGACTTTGAGAGAATGCCCTTCTTGACACTTCCACACAGACAATGCTCTCCTAATGGATGGACTAGAGAGAGAGACAAGGAAAAAAAAATCATCACTGAATTGAATGAAGAAGTTTCACCGATTTCTGATCACAGCTGCCAAAATATCAATGTACAAAATAATAGTGTAGGTTTCCCCTCATCATATCTCAACAATATAAACCTCCCATGTCTATGTTAGAGTTGTAAATAACAAAAATGTACAAAAAACTTACGTTGGGCTTCAGTGATGCAGACCATGACAGCCAGGAGCAGAAAGACTTTGAAAATGCCGGACATTGTTGATTTTTCTTTCAGTTCAAGATGAAAATGGTGCTCGATGAAAATCTCGTTCCTTGTGGTGGAGATGAGAGAAAGGAGCTGTGATAGCAAGAGAGATCAGCAGAGTGCCTTGAGAGAAGCGTGGTAAGGGCTTGCCTTAAATACAGAAAGAAAAGGGAACATATAGCGACTGGAAAGTGAAACTTCAGCACAAAAACCACAAAAAAACAAAAAAAAAAGAAAGAAAAAAGCTCTCAGTCATCCCACTTTCATTTCTCTTTTTAACACATTTACATGTTATGTATAAGAACATAGAAGTGATGTAACTTGTAGGAAGTATAACACTGCATGAACAATTAAACTTCTTACAGTTTGTGTGAATTGTCATATGATGTTTTTTTTTCATATTTTGCACAATTTATTCATGTTGACACCATGAATAAAAAAGATCCAAAGACATTAGTCATCACTGTGAAAACTATCCATTGACTGACAGCATTTGTCACTTCTGTTTTATTTTTACACACATTTCTTTGTTATATAAAGTTAACACAAAGATCATCTCATGTGCGTGCTGGAAAGTAACTTTGAGATAAACTATTGAGCTGAGTTGGAGTTTTTACACATACACTCAACTACATGAGGTTCAAAAAATCATCTCATCATCATTCCAGACAAACAAAGGCAATGAGCAAAGACACAGCTGAAGTGAATATGTGTGCAACAAAACAGTACAATATGGAAAGAAAGAGGGATGCACACTTCTCTATATTTGGATATATTGCTATATTCCCTCCTCCACAATTGGGAAAATAGACATTATAGTACATTTTGTGTCATTCTACATTTTTGACTTGGTAAAAAGAGTTTTTGGATAAACTTTTAAATCAAGATACTTCAGATGTGGGTGTACTATTTCATTTTTGGCAGCACAAAGAGTGGGCTTGTGGTCTTTGCAACATCAAGGTTCTTCTTGCAACTTACGTGAACTATTGGTTAACACCTTTAGCGTTCACAGCGCCAAATCAAATGTCTGTTTGGAAAGAAATGAGGGCGAGAATGATTTGATTCCTTTCCACTGTAGATGCGTGGTATCACACTGTCATGACATTTGTGGTGGGAATAAATCTGTATTATGAGCATTATCTGATGGATCCCGTTCTTCACATTCTCATTACTGTATTTAGTTCATAGATGTTAACACCACCATCAGACAGATTTGCTTACTCAAGACCATGGATTTGAAAGGAAATGCTTAGTTTCATCAGAAGCATAGCCTGAACGTTGCTTTCAGTTTTATGTCCTCTTTCACTTTTCTCAACAAGCCGAAATCCAATCACATTTTTTCGTATTTTTGATATCCTTCCCTTTTCTTCTAAAACAGAAGGAGGATGAAGGGTGAAAAACACAAATTGTCGTGAAATCCCTGCTTTCCTGTAAATCGCAATACCGTTTGTGATGAGTGTTATTATGGAAGAGAAAACCACTAAAAAGAGTGATAGAGAGAGTGTCTTTTATAGTGTCATATTACTGAGAAAAGGTTTAAGTCCTGTCCATTAATTTTGAATGTTTACATTCAGAAACTTGCAAAAACAGGGTTGTTCTACAGGCTCGGTTCACCAAAACTACAAAAATAAATATACAAAGAAAAACAGACCTCAGTTTGGTGTAATGGTTTCTAGCCATGCGGTTTTGAGATGTCTATCTCCTTTGAGGTGATGGCAGATGTCTCAGAGATTTTTATCTCACTATCAAACCAATACCATCTCAATACCAAAACTGTCACTCACCCAGATTACAATATAACATATGTCATACTCTAATCTGAGTGAAGTTAAAGTGTGGTGACAGTGCATTTAGAAAACCAACCAATGTGGTTTGAGAGGGTGTCGTGAGCAACTGAGCACAGAATCCTACAAGATATCTTAAAAATTATCATAGTTAGCGTAACATAGTTTGTGATGTACATTTTGCTGTCTTTATGTCTGTATGACAATTGTTCTAAAATAAAAGAATAGTATTATTAAATTATTCATTTGTGCTTTCTGACCAGACACATATTTTTGACCCTTTAAGAGGGTCAATTTAATTTTTTAGAGAAGAAAGTTTTGCTATTTAAAGACACAGGGGTTTCCCTTACAACAAAGGGCAGTGTAAGGAACTTTCGACTTCTACATATGGTGCAGACATGCCAGTGGTCAGCGAGAGTAACTTCTCTACAACTACTACCACAAGAAAGAGCCTATAATGCAAATGAAATCCTATTAAAACATCCAAAAAATGTGAGTTTATAAAAGTGTTAGTCTCTGGTTGACTTATCAGGAGATTTAGCTATGATACTGTGGTTTGCAGAGGTACAGTATACTGAACCATCTCTGATAAACTCCATTTTCACTCCAACAGACAGACTGCACTTAGCAAGTTTAATATTTTATGTTTCCTTTCAGTTAATATTTCATGGCTTTTACTTACTGGGGACTGGAGAGTGCACCAGCTCACATCAGCAAAGTGCTTGTTCCTTCATACACATACACAAATGAAAAAGGTCTGCTGTCAGGCTTTCAGTGACAGTACATATGGTCGGCACAGTCCATGGAAAAATGCTATTTTTTGTTGATGCCTTTTGGCTGTGTAGGGGTGATGGTGGGTTTGGGTACACGAGACAAGGGGATTGCCAGCCATAACTTTCTTTGATAATTTGTGTTTCCTTTTTGAGACTCAGAGCAGCCCTTCACCAAAAGCCAATACTACAAAGTGTGACCCTGTGTAGGAATGAACTGGCAGGAACTAATAACGTCAGCAGAGTCTCTTCCTCTGCAAATGTTTGGGTGCTGCGGCCTGGTGCAGTTGCACTTCTCATTTCATTGTACAGTAAATGCAATTTCTAGCAGAAAAGCTATGATGAAATACAAAGTGAACAATATGAGAGAGGAAAAAAAAACATGCTGGATTGAAAACATACATAAAATCAGTGGTACTCAGAACTTTTGCTTAATTATTAATATAACAATGTTAAAGTATTACAAAAACATGTGACAGTCTGGGACCTGAACTACACACAGTTTTCATGTAAGGGGATCATGAGCCAAAAAGATTTAGAGCCAGTAGTTTAATCTTGAGTTTTTAACAACTTTTTATGTAAAACCTCATTTTGAAAAGTAACTAGTGACTATAGATGCAATGGAGCAAAAGTACAATATTTCCATGTATAATACAAGGAAGTAGAAATATAAAGTACATCAAAATTGTACTTAAATACAATACTAATACTAGTAAAGGTGTATCCCACTACACATCCACTTCATCTTTCAGCTGGTTTCACATTGTTAGAAATCCTGACTGGTCAATGTCTGCAAAAAGTGAAAACAGCCTGTATATAGTTTTACACATGAAGGTCAAATAGACTCATTTCTGGCCCTGTGGCATTTCTTAAACACCTTTGCATTATACGTGACTCACTGTCTCAGGCTGCTGTGCAGAGCAGAGGTTGTATTTTATGGTTTAGGTTAAAAGGGTAGAGCTTTATTTCATTTGGTACTTTGGTGATTGTTCCTTCATGTGGTTTCTGCGTGCGGTTCCCTCCACAGCATGGTCGAAACAATTTCCAATTCGTCAAAAGTCACATATTATTCAGTTATCAATTTGTGTCAAACACAGTATGGCTAAAGATAAGAATGTTTTACAAATAAATATAATGAAATAGGCCTTTTTTGCCTCAAAGGCAGAGCAGTAACAACAGTGAAACTTGACTGCCAGAAGGGAAGTCATCCAGAAATGAGGCAGTTGCATTCGTTTCGCTTTTGAAACAGTCTGCAGAAAGACAGATTGATAATTTTACATCAAACTTACTCAACTAAATGTGTGAAAATGTCTTAATATGCCGTTAATATCCTGTCATGTCTCGCACCGCCTGCCTCAACAACCTAACAGCTTGCTAACGACAGGACTTGCTTGCATGCTGAGGTAAGTGTGAAAAGAAAGAGAGAGGTGTCAACCGCATTAGTCTTTGTGAATTTCCAGCCACCAAAAGATTATTTTCCTGTGACAGTGGTGATGGTTTTTCTCTTCCTGGAACCATCATTATGCATGTTTCCGCCTTTCGTTTCGACATCTCTTCCAGATAATTAGACATTTGTGTCTTAACAGTTATTTTAAATAATAATGAATAATTGAAGAATTATTACTCATTGAATAATAGTGGTTTATTCTAACAACTCTGTTTTGGCAGCAACTCATTATGACACAGCTCCCAGTTCACACTGTAGTTGCCTGTACATATTGATTATGCTTAATATGCGTTGTATGTACCTACTTAAATGTATAAGACAGGAGTAATAAATTACACTGTAAGTATCTTTAAAGTTACTGGGTACCTACATGCAGAGAGTTACACATCCTGCACCACTGTTTGTAATTGACATTAAAGTGGAGGCACACATAGTAAAACATGTCAAACCAAAACTAATTGCGTGGCTATATACCTAAAGGGTTTTTTTGTTTGTTGTTGTTGGGTTTTTTTGTGGATAGCTTGATACTTTCACTATGACCTATGACATGAACAGTATTTTGAGGCCCACCATGGCTTGTAGGAGATTAAGGGTGACACAATGTTTGACTGGCTCATCATGTACATTTTCTGTTGACTGTCTGCCCTCTAGTGTTTAAGAGTCAGAACTACATCCAAAGGTTGATTATTGTTGTTGATGTGTATTTTCGGCCTGAGACCTACTTAGATGGAAGCAGCTCTCATTAACGATAGCTTGTATGTTTGTCTTTTCAAAATGAAATTCTAAATCTTCTGCTCTTCCTAGCGTTGAAATGTGTTCATGTGTGCAGCAGCTCCTGCATCTTCGCTGCTTCTGACTATGACATGCAGACGATGCAGTTGTAGCACTCCAGCAACAGATTACCTGCATCTTGCACGTTTAGGCTCAATGGTGTCATCTGTGCTCAGCCCGTGTTTCTCCACACTTGTATTTACCAAAGCAGGATCCCACGACAGTTACCATAGAAACTCCAGCGCCTTGAACCGGCAGAGCTGAGAGTGGAGCTCATTTTCGAGGGATTTACACATGCAAAGCAACACAGATCACTGCGCAAAGAGAAACACTCATCAGACAGTATGGTTGAGAATATCAAAAGATTTGTTTATTTATTCATACGTGGTTCACAAAACACCAGAAGCTTAAAAAAAAAGAGATTTTGCAGATTTGTCCATTTTTATGTTTTTTTGTATGATCACCAGCATACATCAAGCATAGGTAGGTTGAAATAGTAAATAGTGACACTGATATAACATTACAGATGGACAATCATGGCAATACTGGCCTCTGAATGTTTGTGTATACTTAATCATATTCTTTCTATATATCTGCATAATACATGTTTACATATCTCGTCACGTCAATGCCTCATGCACTGACAGGAAAAGATTAGGATAATTTATTGGGAAACGTCTTCTGTCACAGTGTCAGTCCATCTGCACCCTATATCTCAGCAATGGCAGGCAGCAAGCAGGCTCGCGCACGTGCCTCCCTCCACGCCGACCTGCAGTCAGAGATCCACTGGGAGATGAGGGACTGCTTGATGGTTGGATTCTGTCTCTGCCCATCTGCTCCCCTGTCTGTTGGTCTCCCACTCCCAGCCTCCAACCTTGATAGGCTGTGATTCAGGGAGATGTTTGGAATAGGAGTGTTAATGGCGGTGTGTAACTCAGGGCAGCTGCTCTTGCGTAGGCGTGGGAGGTCTGGACTTGAAGCACAGGGGATGCTGTGAGCTCTGGAGCGAGCCCGGCCCTCCCATATGCCCCCATGCTGCCTTATAAACCTTCCCTCGACTAATGCCCGCCCCACACCTCCTGAGAGGTTGTTCTGGTGTCCATAAAGATACTCCAGGGGGTCGGAGTTGCCAAACATCAGCTCACCATTCAGTTCTTTCCCTTCTCCCTGCTGTGTATCCACGGCATGTGCCTTCCTCTGAGGGGTTGAACACAGGGGTGGTTGATGTAGTCTCACTGAGCCGCGACACCCGCAGCCTCTGGTGCACAGTGTCCAGCTGCCGTGCTTGGATGTTGCAGGGGGAAACATCCCTGCTGGGGAAGGTGGGGTGGGCCAGGTGGCAGATAGAGAGGAGGTAGTCCTCAGAGGAGACTGCCTGGCTGTGGCCAGCGATGTGGAGCGTGTTGGCCTCATTCAGATCCCTCACCGTCTCCTCTGTGCCCTCTCGAATTGTGGGCAGCAGGAGTCTTCTCTTGGACAGCAGTCTGGACCGCGGCCGCATAGCTGAGAGAAAGAGGAGACAGCTCATGTTTAGACACAAAACACACACACAGAGTGTTGTACAGTATAGAAGGAAAGCATTTGCAATTGAATTGTTTTCAGTGTTACAGTAAATTCCCTGAAGCCATTGAGGTTTTTCCTGCAAGAGCAGATTTGTACACAGTAACTGGATGAGGTAGTAACAGTGAACAATGATTGGCTGATAGTATTAGACCTCAAACTGAACTGATGATCGGATTTGACCGACCATGTGCAATGAAGGTTGAGGATGTTCTGCTTTATTAAAAAATCACATATATAATGATCTATACCACATCTGTGTGCTATACATGCAAGAAAATATTTAATAAGTTCAACAGCATTTCTGAGATGTATAATAGTTCTTCATACACATCATCAATATGTTTTTCTCAGTGGCGTAATTTTGCTGTTGCGTGTTATCTGCTCAGTGTTGACGTGATAAATAATTGTTAGTAGCCTCTAGCCTTTCTAAACACATCCGTCTGGTTTTGCTCTGAATTCAAACAGGAGCTTTCCTCTCCTCCGTCTGACTCCCTTCTTCCTCATTTCAGACACCGTCCCCTGCTTACTTTGGAGTGGCAGTGCAAACAGCCCAAAATACAAACAATCCCAGTGAGGAGCAGCGAGAGGCAACATAAATAGATGACTGTTCTAAATGCAATCTCAGCCACGTAGAGCCACAGAATGTGTCAGCTTATATTTTGTTATGTAATCCCATATTGTTATAACCCTGAGCGTAGCCTGCAATATATTTTCGTCTCGACCTCCGTGCCAAAAATAGAGCAAGCCAAACCCAAATGCCAACCTCTCCCAGTTTCTTCCAAGGTGTAACCAGT
Organism: Scortum barcoo; assembly: GCA_023238725.1. Lineage (NCBI taxonomy): Eukaryota > Metazoa > Chordata > Actinopteri > Centrarchiformes > Terapontidae > Scortum > Scortum barcoo. The sequence continues at coordinate 16,692,829 of CM041554.1, forward strand.
GCTAAATTTAGACCACACCTTCAGTATACAACGGCTAAAAATGCTTCCACGGCAGCAGTTCTGGGCTGAAGCACAGAACAGGCTCCCTGTGTATTTTCACCTCATGAATTTTCAGTAATAATGTGAAGGCTTTTCTGCATAATTTGCTTTCCCACTCACCTTTGTCTCTGTCGAGTCCAGCTGCTCTTTTCCTCTCTGCTCTTGCAATCTCAAATATCAGTCTGCAGCCTTTTTGCAGCTGGATGTGTTTTTTTTATTTTATTTTATTTTATTTTTTGTGATGCTGTATCTCCAGCCAGTGATGCTGCTTCTTCTCGGAGCTCCAACTGTCTCTGACCAGAGGCAGCAGTAGAATGCAGATTTATCTTCTCCTCACATCCCTCCTCCTCCCTCCCTCTCTCTCCCTCTCTCCCTAGCTTACTTTTGGTTTGCCCTCCTTCCCTGGTTCTAAAAATAGACACACCATCCATTTCCTCAGCCCCGGCACTGTCATTGGCCGACTGTATTGATGGAGAGAGAAAAACAGAGGCAGAGAAAGAGGGAAGAGACAGCAAGAGACAGGATTAAGAAATGGATAGAGAGAGGGGGGTGATGAAAGGGGAGGACAGAGGGAATACCAAAGCAGAAAAAACAAGGGAGGAAAAGAGAAGGTTTATTTTTTCCTTTTTTTCCCAAGAATAGCTATTTCTAAAAATGACTCACTGTAAGTGAACAGTCACCCTCTGTAATTTTGGTAAGTTTTTACCAAAATAAAGGATGCCTTGTGACAAGATATTTACATACCCTGGAGCTATTGTAAACATGCCTGACATGTCATAACTGTGTACTGTGCTTTAAATCTGAGGTGCATATCAGAGCTTTGCACATGCATGGCTGAAATCACAGGACCAACAGGATCAGACAACGTTTCGCCTGAGGCTTCCAATGCAGCACGAGTCAC